>CAUYON010019849.1:0-17985 GCA_963573935.1 Arctocebus calabarensis | reverse complement strand
TAAGTGTGTTTCCTGCAGACAGCAAATGGATGGCTTGTGTTTTTTAATCCAGTCAGCCAATCTATGCCTCTTCAGTGGGGAATTCAAGCCATTAACATTTATTGAGATAATTGATAAGTATGGTAGTGTTCTATTCACCTTGTTTTGTGAGAGTCCATTGCTTAGTTTTATCTTCTGCATCAGTGTGGAAGATAAGCTCTGACCTTTAATTTCTGAGTTCTTATTTTGTTGTTGATCCATTGTGATGGTCAGTATGTAGAACAGGTTGTAGTATTTCCTGTAGAGCTGGTCTTGTTGTGGTGAATTTCCTCAATGTTTGTATATCAGTAAATGATTTGATTTCTCCATCAATTTTAAAACTTAGCTTCGCAGGATATAGAATTCTGGGCTGGAGATTGTTCTGTTTAAGCAGATTAAAGGTAAATGACCATTGTCTTCTTGCTTGGAAAGTTTCATTTGAGAAGTCTTCAGTCGCCCTGATAGGTTTGCCCCTGTAGGTCAACTGGCACTTACTCCTGGCAGCTTGAAGAATCTTTTCTTTTGTATTGACTTTGGACAGGTTCATCACTGTGTCTTGGGGAAGCTCGGTTAGAGTTGAGGCGACCTGGGGTCCGATATCCCTCTGAAAGGAGAGTGTCAGAATCTTTGGTGATATTTGGGAAATTTTCATTTATAATATTCTCTAGTATGGTTTCCATTCCCCTGGGGCTTTCTTCTTCCCCTTCTGGGATACCTATAACTCATATGCTTGACCGCTTCATAGAGTCTCATAATTCGGCCAGTGAACGTTCTGCTTTCTCTCTCTTCTTTTCTACCTCTTTAAGCATCTGAATTATCTGAAAAGCTTTGTCCTCTACCTCTGAGATTCTTTCTTCTGTATGGTCTAATCTGTTGTTGATACTTTCTACTGCATCTTTAAGTTCCCTAATTGACTGCTTCATTTACCTCATCTCTGCCATATCCTTTTTATATTCTTCTTTTAATTGATTCTGTTTTTGGATTTCTTTTTCCACTTTATCAGCATTTTCCTTCATTGCTTCCTTCATTTCCTTGATTGTTTTCATCATCTGTATTCTAAATTCCCTTTCTGGCATTTCTAACATTTCCTGATAGGTGGAATCCTCTACAGTATCTACCTCACAGCTCCTTAGGGGGGGTTGCTCTAGACTGGTTTTTCATGATGCCTGGAGTTTTCTGCTGGTTCTTCGTCATGATTTCTTTTATCTGTTTCCTTGTCCTAATTCCCCTTTCATTTCCTCCTGCTCTTTAAATTGCCATGTTCCTGGACTAGGGTTTTGATGAGTCCTTTTGGTACAGGACCAGAGGATGAGAAGATTGAAGAGCAAGAAGGGAAAAAAGGAAAAAAGAGAGAGAAAAAAAAAAAAAGAAAAGAAAAGAAAAAGGAGGAAGGAGAAGGGGTGGGTAGAAGCAACTATGGACCCAATGTAGAAAGGCACAGAAAGAGGGGGACGGGAGTAATATAGGTGTACAATAGGGTAATTTGACCCAAACTTAAGAGCCCCCAACCTCTGGGGGTGCCTGGTTGGGTGATTAGGTCAGCAGCTCTTTGCCAGCCTGTTTGGACACAGTACCCCACCTCCACCAAGTAGAGAGGGAAGACAAAAATGCAGTAAATCAAATCAAAACAAGCAAACTGAAAACTTTACAGGATAAGATAGGGGAAAAAAACAATTACTATGGGTAGAAACGCTAGCAAAATTGAAGTCTAATTGTTGAAAAAGGCAACAATGGAAAATTATATTTAAATTAGAAAAATGAAGAAATAAAAAAAGAAAAGAAAAATCTTCAAGGAAAATGTTGAAAAATTAAAAACAAAATAACAATAATGAAAACAAACAAACAACAACAACAACAAAACACAAAACAAAACAAAACCAAGAAAGAAAGCAGTATATATTGTCTGGGCAAGAGGTGATCTTCTAGGGTATGATATATTAATCACAATGTTGATATGGCTGAACAAAATGGAGACTGGAGTCCTCTAATGATTTCTCAAACCCCGCAGGGTGGAGAGCTTAAATCCTCCTCAGCCTGTTTAGAAGGCACTTTAAATTGCTAACTTGAGCTAAGCAGAAGCTTTCCCAGGAAAGCGCTTATTGCTGGGATCACTCCTTAAGTGGCTATCCACTTATCCAGTGTGCCAAAACCGGTCTCACCCTATGCCCCTGAGGGCTAAGGCAGCAAGGTGTCTCAGTCCCCACCTTTAGGCTGCTCAGTCACTAGATTACTCACTCCTGCCCGATGCTTGTTCTGCGACCCTGAGGGTGGAGCTTGCCGGGGCAGTTCTCCTACAATGGCTCCACACAGCCCACAACCAAACACTGATAGCTCCGTCTGGCTCAGTGGCTCAGTCTGGAGCCCCATACAACACTCAAAGACCCCCACACTCTTGCCCCAGTTCTCCCAAGGCAGTTCAACTGAGTGCCAAGTCCAAAAGAAACCCAAACAGCTCATAGGTAAGGCTTTTCCAGTTTGCAATCTCACTGCTGCTATAGCCACAGCTGCCAGCAGGATTAGACCAAACGAACACACGCAACCACTTGCCAGATCTCCACTGCTTTTGCCTTCCTCAGGGGGTCCAGAAGTCTCACACTGTCTCCCTGTGTCCCCAAAGGGATGTTTCTGGGCCGATCTTGCCAGCCAGAGATGCCTGAATTCTTCTCTCCCAGTCTCACCGAGCCCAGTTGCAAGGAAGCTGTTACTTGGCCACCATTTTAAAGCCATTCTCCTTTTTTTTTTTTTTTTGAGAGACTGATTTTAGAGAATCTCAGAAATGCTTCTTAGTGAGAGCTAACCTAAAGCGTTCCTCTTCAGATGGAATCACACAATTCAGTGGAAAGATATAGGCTCTGGGAACAAACAAAACCAAGCTCCTGAAATTTAGGGTCCTGTTTCCTCAACCATTAAACAGGGATCTACTTATCTATTTTTTTGATAACCTTGTGATGAAAACTTGTTTTCATTCATTGTGTTTATTTATGTGGTTGACTTTCTGTGAGTAAAACAAGCCAATAATAATATTCTAATAGATAAGAATGAAGCATGTTTTCCTGCCTTTTTTCTTTTTTTAAAATAGAGACAGGGTCTCATGCTGTTACCCAGGCCAGAGTGCAGGTATGATCCTAGCTCACTGCAAGCTTGACTCTTGGACTCAAGTGATCCTCCTGCCTCAGCCTCCTGAGTGGCTGGGAGTACAGGTGTGTGTACTCTGCCCATTTGATTTTTTTTTTTTTTTTAAACAGAGTCTTGATCTGTTGCCTAGAATGGTCTCAAACTCCTGGTATCAGGTGATCTTCCTACTTTGGCCTCCAAAAATGTTGGGATTATAGGTATGAGCCAAAAGTTCCAACTCTGTCTATTTTTGTTGTTTAAAAAAAGCAGCAACAATAAAAAATTCATAATGAAGGATAAAAAAACACCTTTACAGGGATTGCGAAGGAAAGCATTGCAACAGAATGTATGGCATTCTTTTTCTTTTTAAAGACGTGTCAAGTGCAGTAGTGAGAAGGGGAGAAAAAGTAGAACAAGGAGTTCAATCCGTAACTAACTGGAAATGATCATGTGAGATAACTCACTACCTTCGGACCAGCTGAATGTTGGCATTCATATACTTTCTTGCTGTCTTTGCGCACATGCTTAAATGGGATTCTGAAGAGGACCACTCAAATGGAATATTAGTTCAAATGTTTGCAGTGACAAATAGTAGAAAACAGGAATCAAAGTGGTTTAAAGTGTGAATAGATGAACTAATCTCACATTTCAAGAAGACAACCAATCCAGTTGGTTGATTAGAGCCTTGCTCATGTTTGTGTTTGTTGTACTTGGGTTTTCTACATGTCAGTCGTGTCCTTGGATTATTCCCACCTTGGTTGCACATGGATACAATCCTATGTGTCACATGTGGACTCGGCAAGAACCAGAGAGAGAAGAGACCATCTCTTTCTGTAGAACTATCATCAAGTACAAGAAAACCATTTTCCAGAAGCCTCCAGCATAATTTCCCTACATGATATGTTAATAATGATTCATTTGAGAGGAAACATTCTGGGTTCTAATTTTAGCTGTAGCCCTTACTAGTTATGTGACCTTGGCCTAGTTACTTAATGTTTCTGTGTCTTAGTTTCTTTGTAACCTTTTTTGAGACAAATATAGACCCTAATTTAAAAGGGCTGTGATGAAGAACAAAAGAATGAGTTTCTACAAAACACTCAGAATGGGGTATATATTAGATTTTGGTGACACTCTCATATCAACTTCTGGTAAGGGAGTGACATTACCATGCTGGTCTTAAATTCACTTTTCTTCTGAGCTGGTGAGCTTGGGGATAGGGTCACTGAGACATGGATAATTAGGATCTGTTAAGAAACAAATGGGAGAGGGGCTGTGATTGAAAACAAATGGTGTCAAAGCAATGTTTTTAATGTTCTTGGGGAGAAGACTTTTAAAAACACTTTATTGATTGATGTATAATGACTCTTATAGATCTATGGAAACCAATAAGACCAGTGGGGAATTGGAAGAGGCCCATTGACTTAAGGTGCTGACCCACCACTGAAAGGAGGGCATAGCAGAGAGCTCAGAAGGACTATGAACGTATGGCTAGTGGAAAGGGAACATGCCCTTTCACAGTGAGAGATGAAGCTCTTACTCTGTTTTGGAGCTACCAGTGCAAGTCTGAGGTGGGGGATGGGAGGTAGAAAACTCACTGTTCAAAATCCATACATTTCTTTCTTTCTTTCTTTTTTTTTTTTTTTTTGAGACAGAGTCTCAAGCTGTTGCCCTGGGTAGAGTGCCATGGCATCACAGCTCACAGCAACCTCAAACTCTTGAGCTTAAGCTATTCTTTTGCCTCAGCCTCCGAAGTAGCTGGGACTATTGTCCCACAGCACACAGCTATTTTTTGGTTGCAGTTGTCATTGTTGTTTAGCAGGCCCAGGCTGAGTTCAAACTTGCCACCCTGGGTGTATGTGGCCAGTGCCCTGCCAACTGAGCTACAGACTCCACCCGCAAAATCCATACATTTCTAATATGAAGGGGCTGCTCCAAAACTTGCTCTAGGAGTTAGAGAGGAATCTCAACTTCTCTTCCCAGTACAGGGACCTTCTCCAAGCACATCTGGCATTTAGCTGAATTTGCTCTTCTGCTTTATTCACACTGATTCCAGTGCCCATTTCTTATTATTCTATGGTATTACTTTAAAAATACAAATAAGCTTGATGTAGTTTAAATATCACTAGACCTCAGAAGAATTGGTCTAGGAAAGTGATACTCAGGTTACTCTCTATTTTGGCGGGCTCTGATAAGATGGCTCTTATCGCAAAGACCCAGTATGGCACCCAGTGTGAACGCTACTGTCTGGTATGACCTCTCAGTTCGAGTACCTTCCACGAACTCAGTCTGTCATTGTCCTGATTCTCCATTCCTCAGACATAAATTTGTTTAGTACTGTGTATCTGTTTCATATCACATATTGGTTGTCATGGGAGATGAGTAAGTGACTTGGTATATAAGTATATCTACAGTGATGGAGAGTGAATTATATGGAATGTGTAATTGATTGTGATAAATGGACTGAGCACTGGATTGAGAGCTGTGCAATCTGAGTTCTATTTCTGATTATGTCACCACCTAGTTGTGAGGTTTTACATTCTGTGAAAGATGAAATTGAAATTGCTGCACTCTAGCATACCTCTTACTCTAATATTCCATGACTTCATCTTATAATCTGTTAATGAAATATCATAATTCCTAGAGTGATTGATTACTTTATGTTGACTCTATTGTATGTAGGCTTATTTCATACAGCAATTCAAGAACTTGAAACTCACGAACAGTATATTTTGCTCATCCCTCTGTGGAGTGGCTTCTTGGAGCATTTTCCATACTAGTTAATCTGTGATGCCTGAAGTTTTGCTTACGGCTGATATATAAGATGATAGAGAAGGGGGCATGTCAGAGATAAATCCAGGAACTCTGAATGAGGGTGCAACTCAGTGAAACACACATCTGTCTATTAGAGGGTTTGCCATTACTTTTCATGAACATGTACATGTTCACTATTTGTATTTTGCTAAATTGAATAGACCTTATTCATGTAATGATAACTTATATTGTTATATTAATAAGATTCATTGTAACAAACGCAAAAATATTTTGTCTGTATGAATGCTGTTTTGAACACAGAACTTATTGCTATTAAAATGGGAGTAAAAGTGAATAGATGACTAAATCATATCCTGAATCTTTTACCTCTTTAATTGCGTAGGATTGAAAAATAGATGGATGGAATATGAAAGGTATAACACAGAAAAATTACATATGTTTAATATTAAGTGGAAAATTTGTACAGAGAGAGTGCCCAACAAAGGAATGACTGGTATGGAAGCCATATTGGTAATGGAGGGCAACTCATTAACAGATTCAGGGGCACGTCCATGGTCATGTCTCACTGCAAGGCCTACAGGCTTTCCACTACCCGGTACTGCTAACTCATCTAGGTTGTCTACTGAGGGAAACAAATAGCCATCTTCTTCTTCCTCTATGCTCAATATGCAACGACAGTCACAGCATGTCCAATCCCTTCAGCTTTCGGATATGGATCCAGGGAAGAGGTTTCAAAGTGCAAATGCTGGGAGTGTCCAAGACAGGTGAAGGGAAGGCTGCCAATACAGGGTGAGCTGAGCATGTTACAAGCATAACCTCGCTGGGAGCCAGCAGAGGCCACACACCTCAGAGCCAATCCACCCGAGGGCGACCTTCTATCTTTGGTTGTGGAATGCTTCAAGGAGTGTTAATTTTCTGGCACTTCTGGCTAAACTTCCTGCAGGAAGGTGGACTCTGATATCAGAGAACGGTCTCTGGCCAAGAGACGCAGGTGCAGGCTCTGAGGAGCCCTGCGTGTTTGCACTAAAAGGGGGGAGGCCTGAGGGGAGATGGCCAGGGTGGCAGCAGCGCCAGCGCGGCCCTGTCCTACCTGGAAACCGGGATGGTAATGATCAGAGTTACCGCGGAGGGTCCTTATCCAATGCCACACCAAAGCTCAGAGCACGGTACGTGGCATAAAATAAGCACTGGATAAGGTTATTATTACCATTATTATTTCATTGTTTATATTATTATTTAAATCAGATTAATTTATGTTTGGCAAAAATGCCCAGCAGTGAGCTGTCCGGTGGCATCAGGTGCTCGTGTCAAAGGCGGCGGAGGAGCAGAAGTGCGCGTTTGCCCGCATCTGTGTCCCTGCGCCGTGTGCCGGGGGCGGGGGGCTCTGAGGGGCTCTGCGGCTTTGCGTTTTACGGTTGTTCAAATAACATACCTGCAGCAGACACGTTTTCTTTGTGTGTGTGCTAAGCGGCGTGCCTTCTGCTCGCTTGGCTGCAGCTGCCCTGTGGTGGACAGGGCCGGATATCGCTGCCAGGGGGCACCTGCCACAGCGAGTCTCCGCTTCCTTCCAAAGAAGGGCAGAGCGGGTACAAGGGGGTCAGTGCCCCCTCGGCACATTATGGATAATGATGATCTCGTCCTTATCCTCTGAGAGCTGGCGGGGGCTGAGTAGAGATGGTTATAAAATAGTAAGAATAATCATGAACATACACACTCTCAATGAGAGAGATGTTCGAGGTGTTCTGAGTAGAACTTTGTTGAGGGAGAAGGAGCCATTTAAGGTGAATCGGGGACGATGAGGCGAAACCAAGGGGCAGACAGAAGGGAGAAGTTGCCCCTTGCTGGAGGCCGGCAGGGGAGGCGGTGTGCGGGGGCAGAGGGAGCGCGGGGAGGGATCCACTGGGCCCGGCCGGCTGACACGGGGGAGAAGGTTCCGCGGTTGGACGGGGAAAGCTGGTGGGTCCTGCTCACTCCGTGGGGTTTCTCCTCCAGGCGGTGGGAGTGTCTGGGATTTCTGGACCTCGCTGAGTTTGCTCCGGTGTAGAGGGAAGAGCAGGCTGCAGGGAGTAGACGCCAGAGGGAGGCAGGTGGATTAGGAGGCCAAGCCCGCAGGGTAGGGCGGAGACGACAGGCTGAGCTGGAGGAGCCGGACTGGGACTGCAGGGATTGGCGTAACCAGCGCTGCTAAAGGAGACGCAGCAAGAGATGGGAGGAGAACTGCAGCTCTTCTCCTGCTAGGGCCAGCAAAGCATTTGGACAGAACGCTCACATCAGGGGCTTCCTCAAAGGGCTGATGGATGGCTTTTTCCCCCCTCTCTTGAAATGGGCCCCTTAAAGCCTATTTTAAATCCACTATCAAATCAAACCCAGATTCGTTTCCAGAAGGCTTGGTTCAGGCAAACCAATAACAGCATCTCCTTCATAAGGTCTTTGGACTGCGTATTAGAGTCCCTGGATGTGTTTTGTTTCTTTCTTAACTGGTACATCACAAGGTGTCTTGGAAGAACGTGCATTGGAATGTGTGGGAAATAACGTGGACTCAGGCCAGCTTTTTGCCAGAGTGATGAATGATTTCAAGAAAGATGATCTCCAAGTTCATCCTTCTACTTGGAGACTTGGTAAAATATTAGGTGCAATGTAAATATAGCCCTTTAGGGAAAAGCCAGAGAAGAGAGTAACTCCATTACACATGAGCCAAAAACTGATAAGTAACAACCCCCTGCGATCACACAAAGAATGAAACACAGGGGAAGGGAGTTATTTTCATCGTGTAACCTCCAGAACCCTGGAAACCCATCCATAACAGTTTATGAAGAGTGCAGAGACAACAGCCCTTGGAAACAACATCTATATGATACGTTCCAGAACAGTCCATTTTACTTTCTCCTTAAGAAATAATGAATTAATATATAGGAAAGGAAAATTATCTCAGAAGACAACTAATTTTTCCCTATTAACAATAACTTTATTCTTAGATGTTTACCACCCCTAGCTTTCTGGGACTCTGCCATTTTATCTTCAAATGTGCACAACATTTTTTTTTTTTAATTTCAGATTAATATGACTATACATAAGATTAGGGTACATCGCTCGCTTTTGTAAGATAGAAGTCTAAGTTGTAGTTGGGTCCTTCACCCAAGAAGTGTGCCATATACTTATGTGCACATTTTGTAAATTAGGCTACAATACATAAAGGTTTGACACTTGAATACCATTTTGGAATACATGCTTGCTTATGTTTGTAACATAAGAGTATTTTAATCACTTTCGTGTATTTTAATAATTATGCATTTGGTGTGGAATATTATGCTCTGTAGCATTGCTGGGTCCTCAATTCCTTATTAGCTCCTGTTCTGTACTTGGCTGCTTGTAACATCCTTCAGAACCCTGACATCATTTTTAAGACTGAGGTACTTAGAGCATTTAGGGAAATGGCAGACAAATTTGGGAAGTATACACATACACTTTCCTATAGTGTGCTTCTTTACCTGACTTAAACTGAAAAATACAGATAATATGATGAGATAAATGCAAAATGTGCATGCATTTTTATGACAGTGTGAAATTATAAACGAAATTTATTTCTAAAGCTGGGCCTTTCTGCCTTTGTGTTCCTTACCTTCCCTATTTAGGTTTGCTTTCACGCTACCCTTCTTGTATGTGCTTTGGAGGAAGTTATTAAAGGATAGCGGTGCAAGGATGCTAAACAGGAGTCAGGATAACCCTGTCTTGGTTCTACTTAACATAAGCAGGGATGATCTGATATGAGCTGGGTTTCTCTATAGAATGGAGATGTTCTTACCTATCTCACAAGATCAGTGAGATCAAAATGTAAATACATTGCTAATATTATATGTAAATGTAATATAAAAATTTAAAATATATATCTTTTAAAAAAACATTTAAAATCAGGATTCTTAAAGACAGGTCCTCAATTTTTCTGTGGGCTGTTCCATAGTTTTTTTTTTTTTTTTAAACTTTGATTCATAACGATGTCTCAAATTCTTTGGCACAAATGCTCTTTGCTTATTAGATGCATTGGAATCTTTCTTCCTTCCACAAAGAAAGTAGAAGGAAATGCTCACTCCTCCCATCACTCAGGTTTCTGTTCAGACATCACCTCATCAGAGAGGCCTTCTCTGATCAATGACATCTAACTGAACTTTTCCCTCAGCCCATTTGCTCTGCCCTCCCCTATCCCTTCTTTCCTCCTCATATTTCATACCACTCCCCCATGGTGGGCTATGTATTTGTTTATTCTCTCTCTTTCTCACAAATACAAAGCTATTCCTCAAGGAGGGGAAGTTGTCTTTTATTTTTTCTCACTACTGTATCCTCAGTGTTTAAAACAGTACCTGACTCATAGTAGGCCCTCAATAAATATTTGTAGAATAAAAAGTATTTTTTTGAAAGCTATCCTGTCCCTGAGGTCTTTCACATCCCTATATTTGATAGTAACATGGGAAAAAGATATTTCTTTACTATAAAACACTAACATTGCAATCAATTGTCATGAGCAGTGGCAACTGGTGAGTGACATCAGAGTTGGGGAGGCCAGTGGGCATGGTAGGGACCAAGGGTGTGGGTGGGTGGTCTCTCTACCTGGGAGAGGGGTGTGGTGTGGACACATATCCAGCTCTGACCTCCTGTTACATTTCAGTGGTATCGGCCCAGTGTTGCCATAGCTTTTGATTTTTATTAAACAAGCTGGAAATCTATATTATAAAAGGGGAAATCTTTTGATTTTTAAATGCTGGCTCAAAAAATATTTTGTTTTCAAATAATTTTCAGGCTAAACAGAATATGTAGGTTATTATGAAAGTTTTGAGATACACAAAAATTGAAAAATGTCAAATCCACATGGACAGAAACAAATGAAGCCCTCGCAGCAACACCAGTAAGTTGAGCAAGCTGAAACTTGCATGGGTGAATCAGAGAGGATGCTGTTGACTGTGTTTCTCAGAAGGGAAATAATGAGCCATTAACACAGTCTGCCTCAAAGCTGTCATAGTTACCTACATATTTCTTTGAATTGCTTTGTGACCTCTGGGGTATATTGTTGCTAGTCTATGAACACTTGAGGGATAGAGTGTGACACATACACAAACTCAAAGTTCTTCTAGCCTTTATGCCCCACTTCTAGCTTCTCGTGTACAGACTAGATGGGTTCTGAACCCCGATGAAGGGCTTGATTGGGTCCAGCAGGAATTTATAGGTCATGGCAGGAAATGTGGTGAGAGTCTGAAACTCCTGATTCAAAATTAGACTACTCCCTGCTCGGCCCCCATAGCTCAGTGGTTAGGGCAAATGCTAGTGGGTTTGAAACTAGCCAGGGCCTGCTAAACAACAATGACAACAATAACAAAAAAATAATAGGTGGGCACTGTGGCGGATGCCTGTACTCTCAGCTACTGGGAGGTGAGTAGTATGCTGAGTATAGGCAGAGTGTAAATTTGGATCTCAAAATATACTCCAGAGGTCACAAAGCAACTCAAAGAAATATGTAGGTAACTATGACAGCTTTGAGGCAGACTATGTTAATGGCTCATGACTGAGCATGACTGATGGCTGTGAATTCCTGATCTTTGTGCCTTAATGAGGAATAAGGCAGAAACTGGCCTGAATATTCTGTTCAAGAAACATTGGTTGAACTTGATGTACATTAGAGATCTGGTCTATTTAGTTCCTTTAACAGCATCTAACAGTGATATATAGCTGGCAGTCAATTTGTAGGAGGAATAGATGACTGCTTTCTTTACTATGCTCACAGCAACCTCTAACTTTTGGGCTTAAGCAATCCTCTTGCCTCAGCCTCCCGAGTAGCTGGGACTACAGGCACCTGCCACAACACACGGCTATTCTTTTGTTGCAGTGATCCTTGTTGTTTAGCAGGCCCGGGCCGGGTTCGAACCTGCTTGCCTTGGTGTATGTGGGCAGCACCCTACACACTGAGCTCTGGGTGCAGCCCATAACATCACAGGAAGGCACAGTTGATGGTGACCTGCAGTTTCCAAACTCTGTGGGTCTGGTGGCATGATCAGGAGAGACAAACCCCCATCTTAAGGTCTGCTCCAGCAAGTCGCAGTGAAATGATTTCAGAGCAGTTTCACCCTGGAGATGCTTCACCTAATAGTTTACGCTGCCTGTGGATGCTTTCCCCTCCCCACTACATATTTCCTCCTTCCCTGTCTGTCTTCCCACAGCTCCCCTCACAAGCCTACTTTGCGGCAACTTTCAATTTCACTTGAATAGGTGGTGGGGGGAGTTTTCCCTTCAAGGAAAAAAGTCCGCATTGCACAGGTGCAGTGACCTGCCTGGATGAAGAAAGGCTCCCTAGATGCTTACAACAGGACCCAGTTTTGCACAATAACCCGGGCTGCAATGTGAGGCTCCGGGTAACATGATCTGTTTTCACACAGCCTGGTTTTAGGGTGCTGCTGCCACTCACTCTAAAGGTTACTATCTCTCTTCTATTGTAATTACAAAAGCTAACTGCAAAACCCGAAACCTTGCTGGGAAATTGCCTACCTACACAAAGAACACTGAGACCCTATCGTTTCAGAGTTCAGTTCTTTCCGAGCTTCTTTATAAAGACATTTTTGTCTGCTCCCAATACTTCAACCATGGAGGAAATGCAGATCCAGGTTAGCTGATGGTGTGGGGTGTTTGAAAGGAGTAGGCTTTCCTCAGGGGTTTGTGTATAGATGCTCTGCCATTTAGCTTGCAAAAGTTAAGTAAAACTGCAGCCATGGTACAGAGCAGGTGGTGGGAAAAGGAGAGAGAGAGAGATTCCCACTAAATTACCCGCCTTGTTTTTTCAGATCCTATGGGCTTTCCTGGAAGGAGGTGTTACACTGTGATCATTCTCCCACTGTTTGCTTTCACCACCCTCATGTTCAAGGTTTGAATACTGTAATCACAATGTGGAGGGTGCTGGGGGGGGGTGTTTATTTTTATCCCAACCGCCAGCATCATCACAGCGTGTGAGATCCAAATTTACACTCTGCCTATACTCAGCGTGCGGCCCTGCTGCTGGGCCAGCTGCTCCCCTCCAGGCGGAGACATGGTTAGCTTTCATGTTTTGCCTTATCAAAAATGTGATAGCACAATGTGTGAGTGAAACCTACGCTCACTTCCTCAGCAAATATTGGAACATCTTCCAACCATGGGATTTGTTGTTTGATGGCAGCCAAGAACGGAGGCGGCCATATGTGTGAGTGCATGTGTCCGTGTCTGAGGGGGGTGTGTACTAGAGGATTCTCTAACACCACTTCTTCCCTTTCCCCTTACTAACAAGTTTGTCTTCTCAGGGGAACAATGTGCTGAGCTCAAACATGGCCTTTCCCTGGAGATAGGGTGTGGCTGCATGAGTGGGCTTGGGCTGACTAGCTTTAGAATTTTCTGTGGGACTTCCAGGAAGACTTCTGGAGAGGGAAGGAGGACATTTTTGCCCTCAGTCCTGTCCTTCTTTCTGCCGACTGGAGAGCTGATGGGAAGCTGGAGCCCTGCTCAGCCACCTGGGCTCTGAGGTGGATCTGAAGACAGGCCTCCCCATGCTGAGCAGGAAGATGGATGGCACCTCAGTCCTGCAGAACTTTGCTGTGTCATCCTCACACCAGTCCTGACCTGTCTACCTTAAGATTTTTTTTTTTTTTTAATGTGACAGAACATACCTTTGTGTGTTTGAGTCACTATTTTGGGGTTCTCCGTCACACATAGTCAAATATAATTTCTAACCCGAGGTTTCACAATAACTGAGGCTGATTTCTATGGGTCAATCTATGCCGAGTGCTGAGAATAGCCTGGCACTGAGTAAGTGTGCTTAAAAGGTTAGTTGTTAACATCCCTTGGGGAATTATTAAATTTACCGATAACTTCTGAGTTTACACTTTGAATGCAAAGCTATCCATTTTAATTTGGATTTGGGCTATAATTAAAAGGTCTCTATAAAAATGTGGATTGATCTTGGTTGCCCTACATTAAGTTTGGTCCATGAAATAAAATGTGTGTTGGCTTGTTTCTTCATGTATTCATTCAGGAAATATTTATTCAGTACCTGCTACATGTGAGGCACAGCTTTAGATATTGGTGGGGATCCTAAGGGTGGTTACATAAAGAAAATGAAGAGGAAGACCCTGATTTCAAACTTACAGACAAGGAAACAAGATAATTAAAAATAACAATGACAAGCAAGGTTCACCAAGAACGAAATACACCAGAGCAGTATTTTAGGTAGATTATCTGAATATTGATAACAATCCCTTGAGATACATGGGTTCTATTATTTTCTTCCTTATACAGATAACAATAGAGAGGTACAAAGACATTAAATAACTTGTGCAAAGTTAGAGCAAACAGTGAAATTGGGAACTGCAAAAAGTATCTGTGTGCTCTTAATCTCTGCCACGAGTATCACAATTAAGCGATTTATGTGCAAGGTGCTGTACTGTGTTGTAGGACAAGGGTTCTCAAAGTGTGGTCCTGGAACCCTGTAGCTGCAACAGCCTCTGGGAAATACCAGAAATGCATATCATGGGCCTCTTCCCTCTGTCATTTATTAAGGAACTCTGGGGATGAGGCTCAGCAATCTTGTTTTAACAACCCCTCTCAGGTGATTCTGATACCCTTTGAAGTTTGAGAACCACTATTGTCTGGAATAAGTAGATATTTGAAACTTATTTAAGTTAGTAAGAGGGAACAGCGGGTATAAAATGTTATAATACAAGCCAGATAATATAATGTGCACAAAAGAGGCCCCAAATCTTACCAAGTTTGAGTTTGCTGTCAGTAATTTTTAAGAGAATGTTTCATCAGAAGCTTAGAATCCATATTTTAAGGAGGAATCTCCCAACATTAAATGTAAAGACAAAAATATAATGAAAAAGAAAATAAAACCTGCCAGCCTAAGAGCCCCTGCAAAGAAAAAGCTTTGGTTTCCCTGTTAGAGGCACAAACCCTTCTTGCTCTACTTACTCTACTTGCTCTACTTGGTTACCTGTCATATAAATATGATATTGGTGATGAAGCAGCTATTTTGTGACCATGAGGCAACTATGAGAATGAATGCCACCTGGTTAGGATAATGTAGCAAAAAGCTGAAAGGAACCTGGATTCCTGATGGCTTTGTGAGGCTTACCCACCTCCAAAGCAGGGATGCTTTTTACATATATTATAGTGTAAATCGGAGGTTCTTGACCTGCCTAATGCCTCTTAATGCTGTGATCCTTTAATACAGTTCATCATATTGTGGTGACCCTCAACCATAAAATTATTTTCATTGATACTTCATAACTAAATTTTGCTACTGTTATGAATCGTAATGTAAATATCTGATATGCAGGATGTATTTTCATTGTTATGAAGGGGTTGCAACCCACAGTTTGAGAACTGCTATTGTAAATGATTCCTCCAGGAGTGGTGAATGCTAAACTGTACAACTACAAATGGTGACCCTGCTCCAGGATTTTTGATGCCTGAGGGGAAAACAAATAACAAAACCTTTATTTGATTTAGCTATCACTGCCCAGGTTTTCTGATCCTGTCAGCTGCGTACAATTTTAAGTTATAAAGAATTTTAAAATAAACAAAAGATTATTCAAAAATCATGAAATTCAAGGACACTTTATATGCCTCTCTCTTCCTTATTTAAATAAAATTCATTGGCTTTTAAATGAAAATCTTTTGGTGAAGAGCTTGACTGAGAGATTGGCAGTGGTCTCAGAGGGGGGAGAAACTATTTTGACTTTGCTCCATTTGCTCTCTTTCTTTCAAAACAAACACACAGTTATATACATAGGCAAACTTTGGTATAGAAGCTGAAAACCTTTCTGAGGTAACAAAATAGCTCTCATTAGCATTCCTATGCATTTCTAGATACTTTACTAATACCTTCTTATCTTCTAATTCTGCTAAGTTTTTGTTGTTGTTTTCTACATGTTAGCTGGTTAAAGGAACACAAAATGTAGCCTAACCTAATTTAATTCAGCAAATACATTGAGTATCCATATTATAATAATAACAGTCATGATCATAATTGTTGTCATTTATTATGTTTTTTTGTCAGATTTTGTGCTAAGACTTTATACATTTTACCTTATTTATCACAATAGTCTTATGAATAAGGTTGACCAGATTTTTATTACTTGTAGATCATAAAGAGCAGGATTAGAGCAGGGAAGTTACTTACCCCAATTAAATATTAGATTTACCCCAAATAAAAGATCAGGATTTGAATTGTGATCAGTTCTTTTCAAAGCCTGTGGCGCCCTTACCTCTCAGGGATTTGAGGGCAATAGCCAATGACTTGGTTAAGGGTATCATTCCTTTCTCCTCTTGTTCTGAGCCAATTAGAAATAGACCAAGAGTCAGAAAAAGGTCTCTTTTCCCAATAGAAGCAAAATACTCATCTATTTGCAGGGAGAATAGCTAGACTATTGCACCTCCTCTTTGCCTTACCCCTCCAGGGCATGGTCTGTCTGAGTCACTTTAGTACCCAGAGGAGGCAGAAGGCAGGTGAGGACATCTTCTGAAAATGAACAAAAAGGAACCAGGAAATAGCTCTTTATACTTGTCTTGTGGTCAGATGAGGCCAATCTTTCTAGACTATGGGATCAGAAGAGCAGATGGTAAGTCTGGCTGAAAATGGTGAGTGGTGACTCCTAACCGTGAGCTAAGATGGTAATTCAGAAGAGGGAGAGGCTGGTTGTCCTGCATTAACACTTTAGGTATCCTGCTGTTTATAGCACTGAACTGTGAGTTTTGAAAACCGAGTGTCAACTCCAACTTTACTCTAAATAACTGAGTGGCTCTCAGGAAGTTGCCCATCCTTTCTGGCCTCCATTTTCCAACCTGAAAATGAAGAAGTAAAACTAAATAAAATCTGAGCCTCTATTTTACTAAATCAAATTAATGTTTTTATAGAAAATGGAGAATAATATGAAATTTCTCTTTGGTATATTTTTGCTCGCTACACTGAAACACGAAGGGGCTTGTCTTAGTCCTTTTGGGCTGCTATAACAAAATACCATAAACTAGGTAGCTTATAAACAACGGAAATTTATTTCCTACTGTTCCGGAGGCTGTGGAGTCCAAGGTTAAAGTGCTGGTAGATTTGGTGTTGGTGACGGCTGCTCCCTAGTTCATAGATGGTACCTTATTCCTGAGTCCTCACATGGTAGAAGGGACAAGAGGTCTCTCTTGGGCCTTTTTCCAGGGGCACTGTCATTCATCCTCTTAAGACTTAATAATTTCCCTCCCAATACCATCACCTTGGGGGTTAGAATTTCAACATATGAATTTGGGGGGAACATAAGCATGCAGGCTATAGTAGACTCATCCAGTGTTACTGATTTTAGAGCTAGAAGAAAACCTAGAGGTTATGTAGATCAACTTTCTTGTACAGATGAGAGGCTGAAGCCCAGAGAAGTCTGGAGAACAAGGTCCTTATCTGAGGCAAATCTGACTGGTCTAGTCTACATCATTAAGGTCTTTAGTTTTAGTGTTGCTACTTCTCACTTTTGGGAATATGGTCACACTTGTGATGGAGGGGAGGGTAGAGTAAGAAAGAGGATGAGGAAATAATTGTAGTGTTTCTATAGAAGTGTACCATTTCACAAAACCAGGGCTTTTCCATAAATGACTCTGATAACTTCCCAGTTCCAGTTGATGTCTGTGAGCTTCTACTTTTTTCTGGCCTACCCTACCTAACTTGAAATTACATGCCCTTTGAGGTAATATATTGTGTTACTTAATAATTTTCTAAAGTATTTTCAGTCTGGTGTTTCTTAAATAAATACATATTTTTAAAATTTTAAGTTATGTGTTTGCTTTATTTAATTTAATATAGAAAGTGATGTTGGTTTCCATCCAGAGCAGAGATAAAGTTTCCTTTGAAATTACATTTCTTTAATTCTTTTTTTTTTTTTTTTTTTTTTTTTTTACTGAATCATAGCTGTGTACATTAGTTCAACCATGGGGTACAGTGTGGGGGCTTCACATGCAATCTGAGATATTTTATCAACCTGATTGACATACCATTCATGATATTTTCTCGTTTACTAGAAACACTATATGACCTATTTC
>CAUYON010019848.1:0-16056 GCA_963573935.1 Arctocebus calabarensis | reverse complement strand
TGTAGAGTATCAATGTCTTTATATAGTGATCAAGAAAATGCCATGAAGGCTATCTGTAACAGTACGATCAAAACATTTCTGAATGTATATGAATCGTGCCTTATGATTGCACCAATGTACAGAATTATGATTCAATAAAATTATAAAAAATAAATAAATAAATACGACTAGAACATGCAAAGAAATCTAAATGCCCAACAAAATCCACAATCTCAGATAAAACAAGTTAGCCTTAAATTCTATTATGTTTAACAGTACAACTGCTGTTTTGTTTTGTATATTTATGTTCGATTGTTTTTTGACTATTAATTTATTTAAAAAAACACATAACTCTTAAGTCAACAAAAGAATTATAAATATGTCATTAAATATATGAAAAATGTATTATTTTCCTTAGAGACTTAAAAAGAGAATTAAATATTAAATATTAATTACCCCTCATTTTTCTCCAAAAATTGCAGTACTTTATAACCTTAGATGAAAAATAATATAATTTCATCTGGAAGGATAAATATTAAAAATATCCAAAGAAATTTTGCAAAAGGGTAAGAGTTACTTTATAATGACAATTATTAAATAGAGCCATTCAAATATAACAATATAGATATATTAATGGACAAGGACAGATTTGGGGACTTTAAGTTATGAGTAAAATAAAAAAAGCTTATTCAGCAGATGAATGACTTATGAAAAGAATTTAACAAAAAAATAGAAAAAATATCTTTTTTTTAATCATCAAAAAGATAAAAAGCCATGACTTGAAAAAGTAGAGTAGTAAATCATAGAGGGAAAATGGCCATGAGGTCCTGGCAGCATAAAAAGGAGACAAGAATTTTTTAACTACTTGAAACAAAAATAAAATTAGGATACCCAGCACCATTCACCAAGACATTGTACTTTCCTTACTCTATGTTTTTGGCACCTTTGTTGAAGATAAAGCTCCAAACAAATAACCCAACTATGCATCTCAAAGAACCAGAAAAATGTGAGCAAACCAAACCCCAAATTAGTAGAAGTAAAGAAATAATAAGGATCAGAACAGAAAAAAATGAAACTGAAACAAAAAATACAATAGATCAACGAAATAAAAATTCAGTTTTTTTGAAAAAATAAACAAAATAGATATACTTGTAGCTAGACTAAGAAAAAAAGGAGAGAAGACTCAAAATCAAAGATGAAAAGGATACATTACTATTGAAACTGAATAACTCATTAGAGATTACTACAAGCAATTATATGCCAATTAATTGGAAAACCTAGAAGAAATGCATAAATTCCTAAACACACAGTAACTACTACTACATTGAACAGGAAGAAATGCAAAATTTAAATAAGCCAATAACAAATCACAAGATAGAACTAGTAATTAAAAGTATCCAATCAAACAAAAACAATGGTTTCACTGCTGAATTCTACCAAGCAGTCAAAGAATTAATGTCAATCTTAAACTATTCCAAAAAAATGAGAAGGAAACTCATTTTATCACTCTGATACCAAAACCATTGACACAATAAAAAAAAAAAGAAGAAAGAAAACTATAGGCCAATATCTCTGATGAGCATAAATACATAAAACTACAAAAAAACACTAGCAAACTGAATTTTACAATACATTGACTACCAAGCAGTCAAAGAATTAATGTCAATCTTAAACTATTCCAAAAAATTGAGAAGGAAATTCATTCTATAAGGGTCTTATCACTCTGATACCAAAACCATCAACACACACACACACACACAAAAAGAAAACTATAGGCCAATATCTCTGATGAACATAAATACATAAAACTACAACTAAACACTAGCAAACTGAATTTTACAACAAATTAAAAAGATTATTCATCATGACCAAGTAGGATTCATCCCAGGGATGTCAAGATGGTTCAACACATGTAAATCAATGTGATACATCATACTAACACAACAAAAGACAAAAAACATAACAATGATTTCTATTGGCACAAAAATAGCATTTACTAACATCCCCTCATGATAAAAACACTCAAAACATTGAGGGCATTGAAGGAACCTATTTCAACACAATTAAAGCCATGTATGACAGACCAGCAGCTAGTGCCATTTTGAATGAGGAAAAGGTCAAAGCTTTCCTTTTAATATCTAGAACAAGGCAAAGATGCCCACTTCCACCATATTCCATATAGTTCACTGTCTAGTGCTAGACATTCTCAGACAAGAGAAAGAAAGTAAGGGTATGCAAATTGGCAAGGAAAAAGTCAAATTATCCCTGTTTGCCAGAACATATTGTCTTATAAACAGAGGAATGTAAAGATTCCACCCAAAACCATTAGAATTGATAATCAAATTTAGTAAAGGTGCAGGCTAAATCAACATTCAAAAATCAGCAACATTTCCAGAGTATGTGCCAACAGTAAACAATCTGAAAAAGAAGTGAAGAAAGTAATTCCATTTACAACGGCTACAAATGAAATAAAATACCCAGGGATAATCTTAAACAAACAAATGAAAGTTCTCTGTAATAAAAAATTTAAAACGTTAATGAAAAACTGAGGAAGACATAATAAAATGCAAAGATATTCCATGCTTGTGAACTGGAAGAATTGGCATTATTAAAATGTCCATACTACCCAAGGCAATCTACAGATTCAAGGCAATATTCAACAATGAAATTCTTCACAGAATAAAAAAAAAAAAAGTCATAATATTTGCATGGAACCACAAATGACCCAGAATAGCTGAAGATATCCAATCAAAAAAGAATAAAATTGGAGCGATAGCATTACTTGACTTCAAATTATACTACAGGGGTGCTGCAATAACCAGAATAGCCTGATACTGGCATTAAAAATAGACACACAAACCAATGGAACAGAATGAAATAATTCCACAAATCTAGAGTAAACTTGACTTCAATAAGGTACCCAGAAGATACAATGGGGCAAGGACAGACTAGTCAATAAATGGTACTGGGAAAATTTGGTATCCATCCTTAAAAGAGTCAAAATAGACCATTATTTCTTGCCCCCCACACTAATGGAATCAAAATGAATTAAAGACTCTAAGAATTCAGCTATGAAACTCCTAAAAGAAAACATTGGAGAAACGCTTCAGGACATTGGTCTGGGTAAGGATTTGTTGAGTTATAACTACAAAGTGCAAGCAACCAAAACAAAACTGAACAAATAGGATCACAATAACCTAAAAAGCTTAAATAAAAATGGGGTGAGACAACACTTGGAATGGGAGAAAAATATTGCAAACTCCTCACCTGATAAGGGAATAATATTACTAAAACATATAAGGAGCACTATCAACTCAATAGGGAAATAAAAATGGGCAAAATATCTGAATAGACATTTCTCAAAAGAAGGAATACCAATCACCAACAGGCATATGACAAAATGCTTAACACCTGCAGCGCCTGTAGCTCAGTGGGTAGGGCACCGGCCACATACACCAAGGCTGGCAGGTTTGAACCCAGCCCAGGCCAGCTAAAAAACAACAACGACAACTGCAACAAAGAAATAGTTGGACATTGTGGTGGGAGCCTGTAGTCCCTGCTACTTGGGAGGCTGAGGCGAGAGAATCGCTTAAGCCCAGGAGTTTGAGGTTGTTCTAAGCGGTGACGCTACAGCACTGTACCGAGGGTGACAGCTTGAGACTCCGTCTTCCTCCCCGCAAAAAAAAATTCTCAACATCCTTAGTTACCAGAAAAACGCAAAGCAAAACTCCAATGAAATATTATCTAATTCCAGTAGTAATGGCTTATCATAAAGGCAATAAACAATGCTACTGGGGACATGTAGAAAGGGAAACTCATATACATGTTGGTGGGAATGTAAATTCGTGCAGCCACTACAGAAAACACTATGGCAGTTGCTCACAAAACTATTAATAAAAATATAACTATAATATGAACCAGAAATCCCAAAGTTGGGTATACATCTAAAGGTTAGAAAATCAGTATTTTAAAAAGATATCTGCATTTCCATGTTTATTGTAGCACTGTTTACAATAGAAAAGATTTGGAATGAACCCAACCATCAATGGGTGAATGGATAAAGAAATTGTGGTACATATATACACAATGTTATGCACCCAAAAAAATGAATGAAACACTCCCATTTATAACAACATGGATGGAACTGGAGAACATCACATCAAGTGAAATGAGACAAACACATAAAGACAAAGCTTGCACGTCTTTACCATATATAGGAGCTAAATATTAAAAACAATTGATCTCATGGGATGCAGAGTAGAATGATGGTTCCAGAGGCCAGGAAGGGTAGAGGGAATGTGGGGTAGAGAATGGGAATGGTTAATTGGTATAAAATTATAGATAATGAACAATATTTAATAGTACAACAATGTGACCATAATCAATAAGTTACGGTATATTTGAAAAGAATTAAATGAGAATGTTACTAACACAAAAAATATATTAAATGCTGAGTTAGTGGATATCTCAGTTACTCTGATGTGATTAATTCACACCGTATGCCTATATCAAACATAACCTGTACCCTATAAATACATACAACTATTAAGGACCCGTGATCATTCAAAATAAAAAAAAATCTAAAAAGAAATATATTCACTGTTAACTTGCTAATAGCATTATTATATCTATAGAAATTCTAATATAAAATATGAAAATAAGTAGGTGTCTCTATAAGGGTCACTAGTTATAATATCAGCATATAAAAATCTCTTTTGTTTACTTACCTTAGCAATAACCAATTATAAAATAAACCTTTATCAATATAGTGTTTAGATCCATTTTGTTAACTTTATAAAAGTAATTTGCAAATTTTTCTTTTATTTAATATAATCTAGAGAAATTTAAGAATTCTTTAAGTCAAATTAAATGACGTTAATTTCTCCTAGCCTGCAACAAAAACATAAAAGGTTCAAGTTGCACGTGGTTATGGATATCCATACTGACGGCAGGACTATCCCATTATTGAAAACTACTTTAAAATATAAATTACAGGTTTCTTAAAATGACCTGACTTCCTAAGTGTTTTTATTTTTCTTTTGTTTAGTTTACAAAATGGAAAAACAATGTTTTTCTCTGTCACTCTTTCTCTTTGAAAAATAACACAGGCAACTTTAAAAGGAGGAATCAATACAGACATGTAAAAAGGCAAAAAATGAAAATAACCCGCCAGACTCCTCTTAACCTTACCTACTGATAATATTTGGTG
The DNA here is from genome assembly GCA_963573935.1 of Arctocebus calabarensis. Lineage (NCBI taxonomy): Eukaryota > Metazoa > Chordata > Mammalia > Primates > Lorisidae > Arctocebus > Arctocebus calabarensis. Next base: position 10,868 of record CAUYON010019848.1, on the reverse strand, counting down.
TATACGTTTATATTTGCTTTACAATGTGTGTTTACATGTAGCTATGGATATATATCCATGTAAGTGTGAGTATGTATAAACACACAGGCACACATGTGAGAAACAAAGACATAGAGACAGAAAGAGGATTAAGTGGTTAATAGAGGTCGATCTAATACCATGATTATAATATGTATGGTATTTTTAAATTGCTTTCATTTTTGATTTTTAGACAACATATAGAACTTAATAAATGCAATAATGAGAAACCCTAGCATGATTTGCTATTTGCACATGTCTGAAATGGTATTTTCTCAACTATGTGCACATAAACATTAATCACCATCAACTACACAAGTTGCTTGGAGTTGTTTCCCGCAGCTGTCATGTTACATTAACGTAATGATTGACACTTGTTTGCATACTATTTGGGAATTTAATATGTGTTATGTTGGAATTCTTCTGTTCCTAAAACATACAGCTTGAAAATACACAGTTTGCATGCATACAGCTGGGACAGTGCACATGTACCAGAATTAAAGTATTATAATTAGTCGGTACCAGGCTTGCATCCTTAAGCAATCCTTGTAAATACTACTTTTCTTATTAACACTGCCTTCTGTTCTCATTAAATTTCAACAGAGTACTCTGGAGAATTTAAAACATACTGTTCTCTCATTTAAATAGATAATTGCCCACTCAAAAAAAAAATGTGTGGACCTTGAAAGGAGGTGGTGGAAATAAACAGTCCCAAATATTTCAACAAACAACATTGTTAAATGTTTTACAGTGCTTTCATAGGATGCTTACGACAGCAAGAAAAATTTGGTTTCATGATTTTCACCAGTAGGGGCTACGAAACATCTCCTTTCTCTTTCACATTATTTGAAGGGCATATTTCATTTCACACATCCTTTACTCTTGTGGCTAGAACCTTAATATTGCTAAAGGAGCGAGCTTACCTAGCTCAGTGTTTGTAAATGTCAACTAGCCAAAAGATATTTGGAAGCCTACGAATGTTCACCTTTCTAATATTTGCTTAAAGCTATCTGGTATTAAAGTTCTCCTCTTTCCTCTCACCTCACAAAAGAAATCTGTATACAGAAGTTGACACAAAACATATTAAATAAGGCTGGCATTCAGTTCTCTTGCATCCAGGCAGGAATTACACCAGCATATACAAAGGAAGGAAATATCTTGATAGTACTCTGCACAATTACTGTCAACTTTAATATATCTGCAAATTTTCCCTAAATCGTATTTTTGTTTATTTTGGATTAGAAGAAAAGCTTTTCCACATCTACCAGGATTTATTTGCCTGGTAAAGAAGCACAATGCTGAAACAACTTACATGAGATACACTTTGCTACGGTTTGAATGTTCTTTACAAAATTCGTGTTGAAATGTTATTGCCACCGTAGCCATTAATAGGTGATTAGGTCAGGAGAGCATTTCTTTCCCTTTCCAAGTTCATTCTATCAAATCCTACCACAAGAAAATCTGAGCCAAGCAAATCTGAGATTTTTTCTTAATCTCCCCATTTTCATTATTCTCTACTTCAGTCATTATATCCCATCCCACCAACTAATATCCATTTAGTAAATATTTACTAAGACCTTCTCAGTACAAATCACTTTATGTGATCTGTTTAGAGACAGAATAATTAGCATATAACATCCCTTTGTCCTTTACCATTATAGAGCAACTTTTGCTATTTTTAAGACCTCTAATATTCTGTCACTACTAGATTGAAAAATACCCACGTTTATCTAGGTCACTTTCTTTCCTTTAACTTCTGCTTCCCATTTTAAACATGTATCTATTTTGCAAAAATTAAAAAATCTTCCAATAAAACAGATTTTTGACTTTATACCCTAAAATCCACCCTCCTCAGTCCAAACTTAAAATGTTGGCTTTTCAATTCGTGCATAGTCAGTTACCATTATCTCAAATGATCTTACACTATAATAATAATTTGAGGAACTTTAAAAGTAACCTACTCTAGTCTTCTCAAATCCTAATTCATGACATTTGTAATTCCAAAAAATATATACCTATATATCAGAAACCATACTAATGGAAAACACAAAAAACAAAAGATTTGGTTGACTAACTCAACACACATTTGAAAATGTAAATTTAATATTTTCTTAATAAATGATCTCTTATAAAGTAACCCATTAATAAAGGGCTTTGTCAGAAAAGTAAAACTTCTTTTGAGTCTTTGAGGAGTCAAAACATCTGTTTAATCTATAACTAGGAGATATAGAATAAGAAAATCTGAAGTTTTAGCTAAATGGCCATAAATGCTATGGTCATTCTTCATTAGTTTGGAGTACTCATTTACACACTAAATTCAACTTTAGGAGTTTAGGGACTCATTAACTTTGCTAAACATGGAATTTAGTTTTTTAAAAAACTAATTATTTCTTTACTATTTTTATACCTAGTTATACTCTTCATATTATTCACAAAGGACAAAACTTCTACCAATCTCCCACCCCTGCAGTCAGGGAAATAATTTCATTTAAACATCCCTTGAAAGCAATTATTTATGCTCTCCACAGAAATTGGGATAAACTTTTTGTGGTCCCATTTATTTTTGTGGAGATGAGAGATTACACATAAAATAATTTGAATACTCAATAGGAATATTCAAACTATTTTATTTTTTTAATAGAGGAATAATCAAGTACTAATCCCAATTACATAATATCAATAATCTGATCTAACCTAACTAACCTTTCAGGTATACTCAGAGTTGTTTTTATTTTTAACAACATTGATTTGAAAGGTCCTTTCTGCATTATCAAAATTTTGGTGAACCAAAATTATTATTAAGAATTATTATTGAGGGCGGCGCCTGTGGCTGAAAGGAGTAGGGCGCCAGCCCTATATGCAGGAGGTGGTGGGTTCAAACCCATCCCCGGCCAAAAACTGCAAAAAATCCCCCCCAACAAACAAACAAACAAAAAAGACTTCGGGCGGCATCAGTGGCTTAGTAAGTAAGGCACCGGACCCATATACCGAGGGTGGAGTGTTCAAACCCAACCCCGGCATAACTGCAACAACAACAAAATAAAAATAGCCAGGCATTGGGGTGGGTCCCAGCTACGCGGGAGGCTGAGGCAAGAGAATCTCCTAAGCCCAGGAGTTGGAGGTTGCTGTCATCTGTGTGATGTGCCATAGCACTCTACTGATGGCTATAGAGTGAGACTCTGTCTCTACAAAAAAAAAAAAAAAGAATCATTATTGAGAATTAAGCTAGCTGTTTTCATAGAAATTTCTTTGATTATTGTTTTCATGCCCTCTGAATAGAGAAGATCATTTTAAAAATCATTGTAAGCAATTTTATATATTTAAAAACAATCTCCTGGCTCGGCGCCCGTGGCTCAGCGGGCTAAGGCGCCAGCCACGTGCACCTGAGCTGGTGAGTTCGAATCCAGCCCGAGCCCGCCAAACGACAATGACGGCTGCAACCAAAAAATGGTCGGGAGTTGTGGCGGGCACCTGTGGTCCCAGCTACTTGGGAGGTGGAGGTAGGAGACTCGCTTGAGCCCAGGAATTGGAGGTTGCTGTGAGCTGTGATGCCACCGCACTCTATCCAGGGTGACAGATTGAGGCTCTGTCTCCAAAAAAAAAAACCAAAAAAAAAAACAATCTCCTCTAGGTATCTTCCCTTCCTGACATGCTCTACCTTTGAGCAATATGCCTCAGTTACATTGCCATAATTTCTGCTACTCAGTTGCCTCTGGGGTCTCTTTTAAATCGCCAAGCTTCTCACATTTCAAATTTTTTTTAGAATAGTGTTTATCAACCTTGGCTTTATACTCCTAATGTCTGGCCTGGACCCCAGGCCAATTACATCAGAAACTTCACAGGTGGAACCAAGACACTGGTAATTTTTAAAACTCCCAGGTGGTTCCAATGTGCACTCATGGTTGAAAAACACTGTTAAGAATGAAAAAATAACCTCGGGCTATCTTACCACTTTCCTATTAATAGCCTAGCATATCACAAGTGGCAAAACAGCATCAGCAAACATTTATGCTCATAAAACAGTGTTATTTGTTTTGTCTCAGCACTGCGGAGATATTTTTGTAAAACCTCTGTGTCTGTGTATCCATAATTTGAAATTTGACCCATTATGTGATGATAAGGAATGTTCGGCTGTATTTATTCCAAAGCTGGATCATACATTTCTAATTTGCAGTTCTCAAATTTGTCCATTTTTATGACCCCCCAAAAAATCATAATTTGAACAAAAGTGTCACTCTTAAAGATTTCAGTAACTTTAATATTAAGCTATAATATTGAAGAAGCTATAGATACTATTTATTTAGAGCTATTAGTACATACGATTTGTAAGAGCATCACTTCTCACTAATAACTTATTTATATGAGCTCTTACGTATAAAATGCTTTATGGACTAACCTTTATGGTACCTGAAACCCCTTCATGTCATATCATTAAGCATTTTGGCTTATTAGACAGGAAAGGTACATTTTATGGTTCATTTTAATAGCTCAAAGAGAATTATCTGTTCGATTTTGAACTCACCTTCAAATTTCAGCTCTAAGTTCTCTATAGTTATTTATTTTAAATTTGCTAAGGAGTTAATTTTTAACACACTTTCTTAGTTTATTTTTCAGTAATTTCTTTTTTAGACCCAAAGCATGGTTAATAAAACACATTTCTCTTAAAAGTGATAAGCAAATCATTCCTTAGAAGATTAGACTGCAATTTTTATCCTCACAACAGCATTTTCAACAGGTATGGATTTTTTTTTCTTTAGACAACCACTTTGTCATTTCTTTAATGAGGTCTAGAAAAATTTTGAGATTTACATATATATGTGTTTTTTGAGACAAAGTCTTACTATGTTGCCCTCAGCAGAGTGCCATGGTGTCACAGCTTACAGCAACCTCAAACTCTTGGGCTTAAGCAATTCTTCTGCCTTAGTCTCCCACATAGCTGGGACCACAGGCGTCCGCCACAATGGCTGGGTATATTTTTGTTGTTATTGTCATTGTTATTTAGCAGGCCCGAGCAGGATTACAACCCACCAGCACCCTAACCACTTAGCTACAGATGAAGCCTATATATATGTGTTTAAATGTCAGATTAATATGAGGGTACATACAGTTAAGTTACATTATTTGCATTTGCAAGGTAAAGTCTGCAATGTAGTTATCTCCTTCCCTTAGGAAATGTGTCATATCTCATGCACTATTCCCCTTGGATAGAATTTTATGAAACCTCCTCACTGCACCTTCTTTAATTGTATTTTTCTCTTATATATGCTTGTAGTTATTAATCTATTACTTTTGAATTTAGTATTGAGTACATAATATGCTTGTTTTTCATTCTTGTAATACTTTACTTAGAAGAATGTTCTTCAAATCCTTCTAGGTGGTTTCAAAGGATACAAAAATCTCCTTTTTATGGTTAAATAGTATTCCATGGAATGTGTGTGTATACCAATACCATACCATTTTGATCACTATAGACATGTGGTCTGTAAAAACATAAGGTATAATTTCTATTCTTTTAAATTTGTTGAGGGTTTTTTTTTTTTTTTTTTGGTGTTTTGGCTGGGGCCGGGTTTGAACCTGCCACCTCTGGTATATGGGGCCAGTGCCCTAATCCTCGAGCCACAGACACCACCCAGAGGTTTGATTTTTTGCTAGGATATGATCAATTCTGGAGAATGATCCATGAGCTGATAAGAAGAATGCATACTCAGTAATTTGGGTGAAATGTCCTGTATATGTCTTTTTAAGCTCTTTTGTTCTAGGGCCACATTTAAGTCCGACATATGTTTGTTCAGTTTCTACTTTGAGGATCTGCTCAATTCTGTCAGTGGAGTGTAGAAGTCCCTGGCTATTATGGTAGTGGAGGTTATTATATTATTCAAATCAAGTAGGGTTTGTTTTTTAAAATCTGAGGCATTAATATTGGGCGCATAAATATTTAGGATTGAAATGTCTTCTTGTTGTATTGTTCCCTTGATCAATCCATCCGTCCATCTTTTTCTTTATTTTTGTTGCTTTAAGGCCAAATGCATCTGAAAATAGGATTGTGACTCCTGTTTCCTTCTGATTTCCATTTTCTAGAAATAATGTTTTTCAACCCTTTATCCAGAACCTTGTTTTGTTGTTGGGGATTAAGTGTGTTTCCTGAATACATTATAAACTTTCCTTATGCCTTTTTATACATAAGTTAGACAGCCGGTGCCTGTTCAGTGGGGAATTGAAGCCATTCACATTAATTGAGAGAATTGATAAGTATGGTGGAGCTCTGTTCATCTTGTCTTGTGGAGTTCTATTCCCCAGTCTTATCACTTGGGCTACAGTGGAAGTGAGGTTTGGCCCCTTGGTTCCAAGTGTCTTCGTTTTTCTGGTGATACATTATGTTGGTCTGCGTATGGTACCTGCCTGAGTTCTTCTGGCAGAGCTGGTGGTGTAGTAGTAAATTTCCTCAATTTTTTTTTGTCAGTAAAAGATTTGGGTCTGGTTCACATTGCATTACCAGCAATTATGAGTTCATGTTAGATGCTCAATAAATATTTGCTGAATGTCATACTGCATATAAATTATTTTTCAACCATAATGATTAAAAATAAAATGTTTGAATTTCCCATAGACCATGACTTTAGAATCTGCTCACAAATCATTATAGAATTTGAGAATATAATAATTTGATAATTCACACTAATCTCTAAATTCAAAAGTTTATTATTTTACAAAACCAAAGGCATCACAAATTTGCCACCTGTATTAATATAAAATAATCTATAGACACACGTGTCATATTCAAGGTAAATATCTTAAATGTTAACAGTTTGGTTGGAGTAAAATTAGAATTGTTTTGTATCATCTATTTTGTGGGATTAGGACAATTTTTGCTTCTACTTAAATTTGACAACATTATTTATAGACAAACTTTGTATAAAATGAAGCACTGATCTATTTTAAGAAGTAGGAAAATCTCACAAATTTATGAGTAAATAACCAATTATAAAGATTTAGAATGAAATAAATTAATGCAAACGAGAATAGGGACATTATTTCCTAGCTAGCAATCTAAGTAAGTTTTATGAAGTTATCAATATTTCTCAGAAATGCAAATCTATCACTTTACCCACAGTTACTCAGTCAACAGTTATTAACAAATAACAAAATGACAACTCCCTCTGCCAAGCAAGGACACAGCAGGAAGCCAGCTGTCTGCAATTCAGGAAAGGGGCCCTCACCAGAACCCAACCATGCTGGCACACTAACTTGCCAGCCTCCAGAACTATGAGAAATATATAAATGTTTATTGTTTAAGTCACCTGGTCTATGGTATATTTTCATAGCAGCCCAAGGTAACTAAAGCAGTCTCTTGCATAGTTTCAAGTGAGTCTATTGTAATTGCGGAGTGGTATAGTCTGGAAGCATTAAAAGTTCCAAAAATAGGCGGTGCCCATTGTTCAGTGGGTAGGGCACTGGCCACATACACCAAGGCTGGTGGGTTTAAATCCAGCCTGGGCCAGCTGAAACAACAATGACAACTACAACAACAACAACAAATAGTAGCCAGGAGTTGTGACTGGCGCCTGTAGTCCCAGCTACTTGGGAGACTGAGGCAAGAGAATTGCTTAAGCCCAAGAGTTTGAAGTTGCTGTGAGCTGTGATGCCACAGCGCTCTAACCAGGGTGACAGCTTGACGCTCTGTCTCAGAAACAAATAAACAAAAAAAGACATATGGAATTCTCAACATATAAACCCTCACCAAAAAGATTATTGCTATTCCTTTTCTAATTATCTTAACATTCTTTTTTTCTTTGACATCATCTTTCATCACAATGAAATGTCTGGAGATAATTCAACATGAAAAGAGAAGCATGGATTAACTGACACCAAAATTTGAAATCGTGTTGGTAAAGAAATAGATTGGTAAATTGTTGCTATTCTTAGCAAAATAGAATATTAGTGATAAATAGACCTAGGAGTTTTGCTTATTATAAATAGTTGGTTTTCTTAAGAACTTTTTCCTTAATAAAAGTACAACATATCAATATTTGAAAATAAATAGAAATCAGTAGTGTTCAAAGCCTTATTGGCACTAAATCTTTCATTTTAGTAATGGATCTTATGGGATAGCTGCTGAAACCTCAGAGAAAAAAATGGTTTCCATAAACATAGCAAAAATGTCTCCTTCCCTGGTGAAAGTATGATTATCACTTGGTCACAGGCTCAGTTTACAAAGCAGTATATACCGCGTACCCAAGCTTATATTATGTTTTTATCTAATATTTTTAGATTATATTAAATATGATCCTTTATTGGTGTGATTATTGACTTGTAAAACTTAATTTCAATGATTTAGTTCCCATAAAATAGAAATAGCATTATTTTTCATTACTGTTTGATTTTTTCTTTCCTATAAGTGCAGAAGATGGTTGCATATTTAAATGCACCCTACTTCTTAGCATTTTTATGTGCTTTGCAAATGAAGGTGTGTAAAATAAATTCCATATCTCAATTTCTGGTTTTGTTGTAAACTACATACTAGTTAATAGCTTAGCACACCTTATTAGACTTGGCATTTTCAAAATTGATTTATGGTACTCCGCAAAAGCAATTAGCTCTAATCTTGCAAATGCAATAGGGTTTTTTTTGCCATGATTATTACTATGTAGCCTACAGGTATGTTATGTCTTCCCCAGGTTTATATAATTGTGATTTATCATCCATTTCCAAGAGAAATCCTATCCCCAAAGCAATAGGTTCTGCCTTTTTCTATTGAGTAAAGTGTGTTGTGCATCATTTCAACAGCAGCCTGGTTACAAAAAGGGGCCTATACAAGTCACTCTAATCCAAACTCAGAAGTAATTCCTAATGAAGAACTGATTTATCTTTTAAGCTTTGCAATAGGTATAGTCAATATCTCAGAGTTTAAACACAAATAACCTAGAGTGTGTGGTTTGTATCTGCAGCAAAATACTGTAAAGAATGGGCTAAATATGGTGAACTTCCTAAAGAATTTTGGAACATGATGAATAATTAGGTAGGATTAGTGACAATTTAGGTATATTAAAGCAGTGACATTATTTTTTTTCTTTTTTTGATAAGTTTCATTCTCAAATTTTAATTCATTATTTAAAATTGGCAATGGCAATTTGACAAATATTGTACTTAATTACACTTCACATTTTTTTAATACAATGTGCAACATCTTCTGTTCATTCCCAATAAAATTAGATAGACAGGCCATCCCAGAAAGCTATTTTGTAATAATATGAACAGGGTATTTTGATATATGTGTTTTTTATTCTGTATCATTATAAAGTAACAAATAGAATTTTGAGAATTCTACTACACATATCTTTTCTGCTTTTGATGAAAACTCTGAGTTATACTTAAAGAGGTTTTAGAAAAATACCAACATATATTTCTTCAAGTTTTCTCTTTGATTATCAAATGGAAAAAAGGTAAAGCAATGTCAATCAAGTTAAAAAAAACTCACCATTTTAAAATGCATGAGTTTGTAAGAGAACAAATAAATGAAATAATTTAGGGTACTGTTTAAGTGTTTAAAAAGTTCATTTCAAATTTCAAAGATAGAATGAACTAAATTTAATACAAAACGCATTTACTATTACTATAATAACATTTCAATAAATTTTCATATTTACAGTTATATAAATTCTATTAGTTTTCTCTTATTTTACAAAGTGTCTTTGTATATGACTTTTACCCTTATGAAGAACTGTAAAGGAAAAAATTGGAGAACACAAATTAAACTTGAAATCATATAAAAATTCTACCTACATCAAATGTATTTATGATAAGAAAATAATGAAATCCAATGTAAACATAAAATACTACTTTTTGTAAAATGAGAAACTTCTATGTACTTTATTTAAAAGATCTGGTTAGCTCTATGCTGTTAGTCTTCCTGCTTAAAGAATATATTTTATATACAGGTAAGTCCCCAAGTTACAAACATCCAATTTACATACAACTTGCACTTATACGGGGAGGATATTACAGTAAGCATCCACATTACAAACATCCCATTGACACATGACTCACACTTACGGAGTCTTTTACAGGCAACAGGTAAATGTACCTGCTCCAATTTACATACAAATTCAACTTAAGAACAAACCTATAGAACCTATTCTGTTCATAACTCAGGAACTGCTTGTATGCTTCAGTGGTAAATAATTTTATAACCAGTATTCTCATCTAAATGTCATTTATAACAATGAAAATATGCAAGCATCTTAAAAGTCAATCTTGGCGAAATAAATGATGGTGTATACTTACCGAGGAAAACTATAGGGTCATTATAAGTGATGTCATGTATTGACAGGGACTGATTGCAAAAATACACCATTGAGTGAATAAAGAAGGTTGCACACAAAACAAAACAGTATATTCCCCTTTATATAAAAATAATACTGGAGTATATAGATATACATAGAGAAATGTCTCTCTCTGTATTTCTTTAACTTGTAAATAATGGTTGCCTTTGGGCAGCCAAATTCTTACTACTATTCATTTATCTTTAGCCAAAGTACTAATAGCACAAATGATTTCTCTGTAATGATTTTGAAACTTCTCTTTTACCTTCCAGATGTGCACCTCATTTTGACATTATTTATGGTCTTCTCATGCAAGTTATTTTAAGAAGATATGAATATGGACATATTCTTTGCAATTACAGCCAAATAATGAGGAACCCTGTATGATTACTCCTTAAATCTATCTAGAAAAGTAGCATGCAGTTAAGAAACAACCACATATCAGGCGGCACCTGTGGCTCAAAGGAGTAGGTCACAAACCCCATACTCCAGAGGTGGTGGGTTCAAACGCAGCCCTGGAAAGAAAGTAAG
>CAUYON010019847.1:0-16406 GCA_963573935.1 Arctocebus calabarensis | reverse complement strand
TGGGTCGATGGGCACTTGGGCTTCTTCCATGACTTAGCAATTATGAATTGGGCTGCAATAAACATTCTGGTACAGATATCTTTATTGTGATGTGATTTTTGGTCTTCTGGATATATACCTAGTAAAGGAATTATAGGATTGAATATTTTTAGATCTCTAAGTATTCTCCAAACCTCCTTCCAAAAGGAATATATTAGTTTGCATTCCCACCAGCAGTGTAGAAGTGTTCCCTTTTTCTCCACATCCACGCCAGCATCTCTGGTTTTAGGATTTTGTTATGTGGGCTAATCTCACTGGAGTTAGATGATATCTCAAGGTAGTTTTGACTTGCATTTCTCTGATGATTAAGGATGATGAGCATTTTTTCATGTGCTTGTAGGCTGTGCGCCTGTCTTCTTTAGAGAAGCTTCTCTTCAAGTCCTTTTCCCACCCTGAGATAGGATCACTTGTTCTTTTGTTGCTAATACATTTGAGTTCTCTGTGGATTCTGGTTATTAAACCTTTGTTGGAGGAATTACCTTCAAATATTTTCTCCCAATCTGAGGGCTGTCTGCCTGCTACACTTACTGTGTTCTTAGCAGTAAAGAAGCTTTTTAGTTTGGTTAGGTACCAGTAGTGTATTTTTGACACTGCTTCCGTTGCCTGGGGAGTCCTCCTCATAATAAATTCACCCAGACTGATTCCTTCGAGAGTTTTCCCTGCACTTTCTTCTAGTATTTTTATAGTTTCATGTCTTAAGTTTAAATCTTTGATCCAGTGAGAGTCTATCTTAGTTAATGGTGAGAGGTGTGGGTCCAGTTTTAGTCTTCTGCAGGTCGCCAGCCAGTTCACCCAGCACCATTTGTTAAATAGGGAATCTTTTGCCCACTGAATGTTTTTAACTGGCTTGTCAAAGATCAAATAGCGGTAAGTAGCTGGGTTCATCTCTTGGTTCTCTATTCTGTTCCATACATCTATCTCTCTGTTTTTGTGCCAGTACTATGCTGTTTTGATCACTATCAATTTATAGTAGAGTCTCAGGTCTGGTAGCGTAGTTCCTCCTGATCTATTTTTATTTCTGAGTAATGTCTTGGCTATTTGAGGTTTTTTCTGATTTCATATAAAATGAAGTATTAGTTTTTTGAGGTCTTTAAAATATAACAATGGTGCTTTAATAGGAATTGCATCAAAATTGTATATTGCTTTGGGTAGTATGGACATTTTAACAATGTTGATTCTTCCCAGCCATGAGCATGGTATGTTTTTCCATTTGTTGACATGTTCAGCTATTTCTTTTCTTAGAGTTTCTTAGTTCTCCTTATAAAGATCTTTCACATCCTTTGTTAGATAAACTCCCAAATATGTCATCTTCTTTGGTACTACTGTGAAAGGGATAGAGTCCTTGACTGTTTTTTTTGGCTTGACTATTATTGGTATGTATAAAGGCTACAGATTTATGAATGTTGATTTTGTAGCCTGAGACACTGCTGTATTCCTTGATCACTTCTAAAAGCTTCATAGTAGAATCCGTGGTGTTTTCCAGATATACAATCATATCACCCGGAAAAGTGAAAGTTTGATCTCTTCTGATCCTATGTGGATACACTTGATTGCCTTTTCTTCTCTAATTGCAATGGCTAGAACTTCCATTACAATGTTGAAGAGCAATGGAGACAATGGGCATCCTTGCCTGGTTCTTGATCTAAGTGGAAATGATTTCAATTTAACTCCACTCAATACGGTATTGGCTATGGGTTTGCTGTAGATGGCCTCTATTAGTTTAAGAAATGTCTCTTCTATACCAATTTTCTTAAGTGTTCTGATCATGCAGGGATGCTGGATATTATCAAAAGCTTTTTCTGGTTCAATTGAGAGAGTCATATGGTCTTTATTTTTTAATTTGTTTATCTGCTGAATTACATTTATAGATTTACGTATATTGAACCAGCCTTGAGATCCTGGGATAAAGCCCACTTGGTCATGGTGTATAATTTGTTTGATGTATTGCTGGATTCTATTTGTTAGGATCTTATTGAATATTTTTGCATCAATATTCATTAGTGATATTGGTCTGTAGTTTTCTTTTCTTGTTGGGTCTTTTCCTGGTTTGAGGAGCAAGGTGATATTTGCTTCATAGAATGTGTTGGATAGTATTCCATCTTTTTCTATATTTTGGAAAAGGTTGAGTAATATAGGTACTAGTTCCTCTTTAAAGGTTTGGTAGAATGCAGATGTGAAGCCATCTGGTCCCTGGCTTTTCTTTTTAGGGAGATTTTGTATAGTTGATGCTATTTCCGAACTTGATATTGGCCTGTTCAACATTTCCACTTCATTCTGGCTAAGTCTAGGAAGGTGGTGTGCTTCCAAGTATTGGTCAATTTCCTTGAGATTTTCATATTTCTGAGAGTAAAGTTTCTTATAATATTCGTTAAGGATTTTTTGAATTTCTGAGTGGTGTGTTGTTATTTCATCTTTACCATTTCAGATTGATGAAATTAGAGATTTTACTCTTTTTCTTCTGATTGGGTTAGCCAAAGGTTTATCTATTTTATTGACCTTTTCAAAGAACCAAATTTTTGATTTATTGATCTGTTGTATAATTCTTTTGTTTTCAATTTCACTTAATTCTGCCCTGATTTTGGTTATTTCTTTTCTTTTATTGGGTTTGGGGTGGTACTGGTAAATCAGTCTGGGAAGGTTGATGTGTCCTTCCCCACCTTGCCTCTCTGTCACACCCAGTCTCTGGAAACCCTGCTGGGCTGTGATGCAGTTCCCTCCAATAAGCAGATGCTCCAGAAATTTGCACCTGCCTGGGTCACAGGGTGGTCTGTGGCTACTCAGCCAGTCTGCCAGTCTCTGTCACTGTTAGGCAGGGGGAGGTGAGGCATAACAACCTGGGTACTTGGGGGGGGGAACTGGGGCGATTCATTTAGTTCCAGCCCTGTCCCTGATTAATGTTGCTGATAGAATAGAACAAGTTCACAGAATTTTTCCCCTGTGGATCAGACATTGGGCTGCAAATAGGTCTGACTCAGTCTGTGAGTTCCAGTCCTTTGTCTCAGCTTTCATCCCCTAAGGGCCAGATGCATCTGAAGCTGAGGAAAGCAATCTCCACCCTGGGAATCAGCTTTCTCAGTGTGTATTCTAATCCCTGTGCTCTGCCCCAGCAGGTACCACCTCAGGCATACCCTTCACTCCTGGGGCCTGAGCCTCTGCCACAGGACCACTCTGCCAGTGGCTGCTACTGGAGAAGCCACCTGGCTATCCCTGGTCACCCAGAGAAACTGGAAGTGTCCCCCGGGGGTATGAGCCCCACTGCCATTGTTCCCGCCCCTGCAGCTGCTGCTCCTTATCTCAGGGGACCGGCTCTCCAGTTCGGCCTCCTCTCAGCACTCCTGTGCCAGAAAATTAGCACAGATCAGCAACAGTCTGTGCCACATCCACAACCCTCGAGAAAATGTCCAAGAATCTGGACTCCATGGGGGACAGACTTCCAGACCTCAGGGTGAAAGTGGAGGGGAGTGCCAGGAGTTCAAACTTGCAGGTAGAGAATATATACAGTTTTATACGGTTTTGCGCCTGGTTGGTGAGTGCCATGGCACCCTAGTAGGGGAAGGAGGTCCGGTTTTTAGAGGGTCTCTCCCATGGGATAGAGTGGGAGGACATCTGAACTCTGCTTGCTTGTTTGTATGGAGGTATGGCATATACTGCGAGCCATTCTCTTGGGGGAGGGGACTCCCGTCTGCTTGGCAATGTGTTTCTGTACCTTTTATTTGTATCCTTGGGGTTGCAGGTTGCCCCAGTAGTGTTGATGTGTGTTCTTCGACCTTCTCTTTTGGCTCAGATCCAAGCCATCGGCTTTCTTGCTAAATTTCTGTCCTTTAACTCTCCTTCTGGATGGGAGACTCTGCAGAAAGCTGGCTACAGACTGCCATCTTGGCTCCTCCCCCTCTGTTGTATCTTTTTTTATGTTATCTATCTCTTTAGAAGATTTTCCATATTTTTCATCTCAGTCCTGAATGCTTTTTGGATTATTTGTGTTGTTTTTCAACTTTCCTTTCAATCCATTCATCTTATTTGCCATCTATATTCTGACTTCTATCTCTGATATTTTGACATTTTTCTTTGGGTTGGAGTCCATTGCTGGAAATCTATAGTGATCCTTTTGGGGTGTTTTTTCATGTTGCCAGAATTCTTACTCTGGTTCCTTCTCTTCTGAAATTTCTTTTCTCAAGTCAAGACAGATAAGCTTGCATGCACCTAGTCTCTACTTCAAACTCTCCTGCTTGGTGCAAGGAAGGACAGGTCCCTGGATGATTCATGTGTGTTCTCCTTGGGAGGACTGAACTGGAGAAAGACTGGCAGATGCACTGTGAATGCTTAACACTGGTCCTCTCCTGCATCTCCTGCCTCTTCATTCTTCTGTTGTTGTCACTGGTGGTCCCCCCATTGCAGAGTAAGTGAAGGCCCCAACTAGTTCCATAAGTACTGTCATTTGTCAACCTGAGCTGGCTTGGGAGCTGCTCTGCTCGGATCCATGGATGGACAGTTTTTTTGCCCCATATGGCTTGTGTGTAGTTCCAATGATGTCTCCTGGTAGTGGTGAGTAACAGCCTCTGCTGGCTTGAGGGCTGCCCCTCATAGATTCAAATAAAGCCATTTTTATTAGATCTTTCATGTTGTTGATTTTCTTTGAATAGCTGCTTAATATGCATTTGCTTATTATATATCTGGTTGACATTTTAGACTCCTGTTGGCAGCAAGAGGCTATTTCAATGTTGAAATGAAAGTTTATGTTGTTCTGGAGGTGAATATAGATTGAGTAACATGAAATCTCATTTGTGTGTGTTCATGTAGCAAAAACAAGGATAGGTTAACTTTCTTTTAGGGAATTCTTATTATGTACTTTCCAAATGTAGGGGCTTTATGTCCTATGGCTGTAGTATGTCACCTTGGGCATGGTCCTGCTTCTCTCTTCCCAGGCTCCCATTATAAAGGGCCCTAATTTTTGTAGCTGAAAGAGAGTTACTCAGAGTCAGCTTCTGGAAATAGGAGACTTGCCCAGCAAACAAGAAAACCACAGCATACTCTCTCCAGGCCCATTGTCTTTGAAGTTAGTATTATTTAATGATTCAGTTCTATTGCATTTCTCCCTCAGTTAATTCTCATCAGAAATGCTTTTATGGTTTGATGTTATGAGGACACATTTCCTGGCTTCACAGGATTGCTGAGGTTTTGTTTTCATGTCATTTTAATATTATTTTTTGAGGAAAAAGAGATAAAGTCAGACATCTTGAATCAGAAGTGTTTAGTCAAGAGTTTAGAACTGAGCGATACATTACTTCTATTGTGTTCTGTGTTTTGATTAGCTATTATGTTCTTCACACTAAAAAACCATGTCATATATTTGATTATTTTTTTGCACAGGACTTAGAACAGTAAGTATTTTTACTGCTGAATAATTAAAACTATTTTTTCTCAGAAACAGATTAATTCCTCTAAAGTATTGAGGTAAGTGTTCCCCAAGTTCCCACTTATTCTTTTACAATTTACTTACATATTGCCATTTATTTTGCCTGAAATTCTCCAAGTATCATCTATTTCCCAAATTATGCTGAAAAGTATTTTTAGCTTTTCAATTTTAAGGTATTTTTTTCTCTTCTTTCTAACTTCTAACATCCAAGTGTTAGACCAATAAGCACTATGTACATAGAGGCAGCTCAACTGTGAGACACCTCAAATGTAATATGAGAGTGATTAGCTCCATTTTCAGTCTTATATTCAGCTCTTTCTCTTTTATTTCATTTATGCTCCTGTGAGACAATGGACATAGCTCTATTCTAAAATTTCTCATACCTATTGTATTTAGATTATGAGTACTGCAAGGATATGTATATTTTCATCCTTAATATTATAAGGAGAATAATTTCTATAAAGTATGTCCACCTATAACTCTGAATGAACCTATCATATTTTTTTAAAAATGTTTTTTTTCCTCTGCTATATTAAAAATAAATACTTTAAGTAAAGAGGAAGTCTTCTTTAAAAAAATCATTTGGAATCTCTAAACAATTATATAAATAGCACTAATAGCTTAGTATTCACATAAAGTGAGTTCTTATTATTGACAACTAAAGGTTTTGCTTCTAAGTTGGTGGTCAGCTAAGTAACTTGACCTAATCATGTTTTTGAATTGTTTCTTGTTACAAAGACCATCCTCAGAGCATGTTTTAACACATTACTTTAGCTCCTGAAAAGTACACTCAGCTTTGAGAAAGTGCATAGGTCCTTTCATTGCATTTTGAATCAAAAAATAACAAGCGATTAAAATTTATGGTTGTGAGGAGATGGAGAACTAGGAGAGTCTCCTTTTATTATATTTTCTTCCTAAGCATAAATCACCATAATTGCTTTTGAAATAAACACAAATATGACTCAGCAGTCTTATCAGTTATCGTTCCAAGCCCAAAGATTTACTGCATGGCCCTATGAGAGTCATAAGTAGCTAAGGAACTCACTTAGGAAATGACGACAACCAAATAACCTCATGTTTCTCAGTGACATGGGCTTTGCCATGGCTATTACTAGAAAGCTAGAGCAACTCCTGCTGGCCCACACTGCTGTGGACAATGAGTACTTCACGTAGGTTCACAATGTTTCTATGTGACAGATCATGTTGACGGAATTACAAAGACTTGATTTTGTTTGAAATGTACTAATCAGATAATGGCTTCTGTGGCTTAGCTGACGTGGGTGGAGTGACATCATAATGCTGTTAAGGCAGCATTCAGGAGGTGTTTCTAGTAGGGATGTCATTCTTTATTGACAGCACTTACAAAATCAGAATCAGTAAATAGAGGGACTTTGTTTGAACTAGACAAATGTCCAGGATATGATTCATGGCTCAAATTTTGATAAGTATAACTTTGTGGATGCCTTGTGATATACTATTTTATTTCTGTGACTGTCCTTTGCCTGCCACCTCTCTTCCTCTCCCCGCTAATAAGGCACTATGCACCTCACACATCACACAATTATTTATATTTTTTATTGCAGGCACAGCTTGGTGAAGAGGATATGAGCTCTTTTCCAATTAAATAGAAACTGAAATATGAAGAAGGCCTGACAATGGTTTGTATTTGTAGCTGGACTTAAATGTCAAAATCCCAAGTAACAATATGATGCCTATTTTTTTTTTTTAATTTTCTCTCCAGCAAGCAATGTGTGGTTATATAAGTGGTGCTTCATCCAAGTAATAAAATGTGGATGTAGACAAGAATGTGCCCTAAATCTATTATAGTCCTACAATTCGCTATTTTCTCTATTTCAGGATAATTAAGATATTCATCATATTTATTATTATTCTAGTTTGTATTAGACAGAATGTCATCATTTCTCAGAACAATTTTATTATTTTGCCAAGTGACGTATTTACTTTCAGGATTCTCCAGATGTGATCTTTTAAAATTTTGATAAATTATTTCCTGCCATGCTTTCCTGAGACTTGTCATTTTGGCAAGCCATTGAAATTGGCAAGTTAGTAACCCATATTCTCTCCTCTCCGAGCAAAGAAGAACGCCTGTGGTGGGTAGTACATCATTTGTGTGCACTCAGTGTTGAGAAAATCTGTAGGTTCTTTCATTGCTTCCCAGTTCCAGTTAATACTTGCTAAGCCATGTTTGTAACTCATTAAACTACAGCGTGGCTTCATTTATTAAATGGATTACTTCCTGACCTTGACATGTCCTCTCTAAAATAAACCTGAAGTACTTTGCGCTTTGTAAGTATCTTACAATATGCTTGGCAGAAAAACAGCACAGTGCAAAAGGAGTCTGTTAAAATTGTGTTCGTAGAGGCAAATGATCAAATTTTATAAGAGTAGGAGTAGAAACATACTCAGAAAATGGTCTTGACTAATACCGAACTCTAATGTGATAGAATTAAGAAAAAGTCCTCAGGTTCCATTTGTACTTTTAAATAAAACAATCCAAGTAAACTTAAGAAACTTTATGTGTCCACTTTCACAGGATCATAAATTTGTAAAATTGAAAGGGACTGTTGAATATAATCTCACTACTGTCTCCATCTCACTCTCGCTAGTTACTTGAATCTTTTTTATATTACCCTGGATGAAAGATTATTTAGCAGCAACGTGAATACTGATGATACGAACATCAGGAACTTCATGTAGTTGCTTGAAAATTCTCCCCAAATCTTCTTCTTTATGAATTCAACTCACCGGTGACTGTTTTGACCTTTGAGAAAACAGGGGAAAATAAAATAAGTAAAACAAACTCCCCCACTGGTATCTTCTATGCGAGTGGTTTTCTAGCACTTGAAGATAATTATTAGGGTACCAAATGTCTTATTTCATAAGAGATTTCCTTTTCTCGTGGCATCCCACAGCGTTACTCTGTCCTCCCTGAGCACTCACTGATAAACATAATCCACTTGGAGCATGTGCTTCCAAGAAGTCCAATGTCAGATTAATGTGGAGTCCAGGACCGTCAGGAATGGTCTGAGCAGTCTGGACTTGAGCAGAATTAGCCAGTGCTCTATAGTTTCCACCTGCCAAGAACAGGACTGAAGAGTAATCCCCTATAAGTATCACTTCATTCATTCATTCATTCACTCAAGAATCTTTTGAGCACATGCTAATTTTCAGACATTTTTCTGTGTTAGAGATTAGTAGTGGACAAGACAGAATTGACATCCACCCTCATGGTGGGTAATAGAAGAGGATAAAGGAAAGATAGTTACACACTGAGACTTGCTAAGTTAAAAGGTCAGGTGCTAACAGAGATAGTAAAGAGTGGTGCTCCCCAGAGTCCTCTTTAGAGAGGTTCCATTTAAGCTCAGTCTTGAAGGAAAAGAAGAACCAAGCTATTAACTCTGTAATTAATGCTATTGCTCTGCAACTCCTCTGCTCCAGTATTGTCGTCTGCTCTTTGTGGGTGCCTGTCCTCACTGGCTGCTAACTCCTTTGGGTCTCCCCACTCCCCGTAGGGCAGCTGCCTGTGTCAGGTGGTCTTCAGTGCCCACCTGCCCATGCTACCAAGCCCAAGCTTCCCACCCAGCCATGAAGAGCCTTCTTTGTGGTCTTTATTAATTTGCTAGGATTGCCAATAAGTACCAAATACTTCAACAGCTTAAAACAACAAAAGGTTTTTGTCTCATAGTTTTGTTGTCTCACAGTCTTGAAGGCCAGAAATACAAAATCAAGGTATAGGAGGGCCATTTTTCTGATGGTACTAGGGAAAAATCCCACCTTGACTCTTTCAGCTTCTGAAGGTTGCCTCCAATCCTTGGCATTCCTTGATTTATAGATGCATCACTCTGCTTCTAAAAGCATACAGCTTTCTTCCTGAGTCTGTGTCTAAATTTCCCTCTTTAGACATCGGTCATTGGATCAAGACTGACTCTAATGGAATATGACCTCATCTTAACTTGATTACATTGTCATAGACACACTTTCCAAAAAAGATCACAATCGCAGGTATAGAAGGTTCAGATTTAAACATGTCTTTTGGGGATGGGCACTGGGGGTCACACCTATGATCCTAGCACTCCAGGAGGCCAAGGCAGGAGGATCACTTGAGCTCAGGAGTTTGAGACCAGCCTGAGCAAGAGTGAGACCCCATCTTTACCAAAAATTGAAAAATTAGCCCTGTGTTGTGGTGGGTGCCTATAATCTCAGCTACTCAGGAGGATGAGGCAGGAGAATTGCTTGAATTCAGGAGTGTGAGGTTATTGTGAGCTAGCCAATGCCATGGCACTTTAGCCTGGGCAACAGAGTGCCATGGACTTTGTCTCAAAAAAACAAAAAATCTTTCTTGGGCAACACAATATAATCTATAACTCACATCAGTGTTCCCAGGCATGCTGAGTCTGCTCTGGAAGAGCTTTGTGCTGACTACACAAGGGTTTTCTGTTTTCAGCTAACTTCCCTTTCCCCAGCAGAAAAACTTTCCCTTTATTATTATATGTCTAGCTTTTTTGGAGGAAACATTCTCAAAACCAATACACAGAAAGCTTGCTTGGACTACTAGTGGTAGAACTGTTTCTTAGGAAAAAATTTTTTAACCATAATTGTCTTATTGCCAGAGAATAACCTATCCCAGTAAATAGCGTAGAGAAATGATGGAGTGGAACATCAAACTGGGGTGTCAGCTGGAAGAAGAAAAATTGATGCTTCAATCTATCCTTCCATGTTTAGAACGCTTTAAATTATTACATGAATACATGTGTGCAAACATGCATATATAAGGTGCGTGTGGATTTGTGCTTGAAGCAAGTTTCTGATTATTAGAAAGATGAATTGCAGAGAGAGCAGCAATAAAGAGATTCAACCCCAGGTCTATGTATATTTGTTTACTAAGAAATATTCCTACTAATATTGCATCATCAAATATAATATTCACACTTTAGTTATATGTTTGTATCTGTAAAATCAGAATGTGTCTTGCAAATGACGGTGTCTTCCAATCATTGCTGGTCAGCCGAAACATCAGGATGGTTCTCAGTGCCTTTAAATGCATGAATGAGAAAACAGTGTAGGCATTGCATTATTGTTATCACAGGTGATGGTTTAATTGCCATTTAAAATGTCTCAAAAGATTATATTGTGCTTTAGCTTTACAGTTAAAATGTGCTGTGTGTCGGAGAACATGAAAACAGAACTGTAAAACAAAATGTCTATAATAATGTTAAAAGGACCCTTTCAATGTGTAAAAGAAATTTTGTATATGATAAAGAAGCCTTGCATCATAGTTTAATTGAGAACATTTTTTCTTAGCAGTACATAAAAGAAAAGTATATCCTCAATAAATGGTATATTTAAGTCAAGGAAATGCAGTAATTTATTTCCTCAAGTACAGTGAAACATGGGCTCTTCCAAATGCAGCCTTCCATAACTTCCCGACTTCTAGACTAATTATACACATGTGTCTATACAGCAAGGAAAAAATATCTGTCTGATAGCAAATCAACAGTATCAGAACACCCAGAAAAAAGTGACTGCACCTGAGAAAAATGTAAAGATAACCTTAAGTATCACATTAACACCACTCTGATCCAAATACTACCATTTCTGGTTGGATTCTACCGAAGTAGCTTTTAAAATGATTTCTCTCCAAGCTCTCTAATTGCTTCCCACTGCATTGGAAGAAAATCTAAATTTCTAAATGGTGCTGGCAAAGCACCAACCCTCTTGAGCTGGCCTTGCCCACACGCTGACCTCATCTCCTCTTCCCTCTCTCTTCCCTGGTGATTCAGCCTCTTTCTCTCCTTGGTTTTTGGCCAAGTGCCTTCCCGGCTAACCGTCTTCACGCTGGCGCGTCTCTCCTGCCTCAGCGCGCTCCTTCCAGCTCCTGCAGTGACTTATAACTTAGTTCTTGTCATTCCACTCAGAGGCTCAGAGGTCACTGCCTCAGAGAGACTTTCCTTACCTGGTTGGGATAATTCAGTCCTTTAGTTGTTAGACCTTGTTGCTTTATTTTGTTTTTGTAGCATCCATCATTCTCTGAAATTATCTTACTAGTTCACTTCTTTAGTTGTCTGTCTTCCTCTCATAAAAATGTAACCACCCCAGAGACAGGGCAGCAGGGCTTGCCCACCTTTCCTTTACCCTTTCCTAACACTATATTGTCATTCTTTCTTTTTTTTTTTTTTTTTGAGACAGTCTCACTTTGTTACCCTGAGTAGAATCCTGTGGTGTCATAGCTCACAGCAACTTCAGACTCCTGGGCTCAAGCAATCCTTTTGCCCCAGTTTTTCTATTTTTAGTAGAGACAGGGGTCTGACTCTTGCTCAGGCTGGTCTCAAACTCATGACTTCAAATGATTCACCTGCCTTGGCCTCCCAGAGTGCTGGGAGTACAGATGTGAGCCATCACACCCAGCCGACACTGTCACTATTTGTTAAACTGAATGAATATAGAACCTGTAATATGGCAGTTTCATATGAAGAAGGAAAAAGTACTTTAATGGGCTGGGGAGATCCATAAAATTCAACAAAGCATTTGAGAAAAAATTTAAAGCGTAAGGACAATGTAAAGAATTTGAAGTGGCGAAGAATGATAGAATCCAGCTCTGCTGGTGGCGACTTAGGCACAGATCAGAAATGGCTGCGTGGGTGATGTGTAACAAACACTGATGATGGGGAAGGGAAGGGAGACAGACAGGAGAGCAGTGTGGAGGTCCTGGGATGGGGACACACCTGCCACACCGCAAAGCACTCGGGGCGTTGTACTTGCTCACTCCTGGCTACCAACAGCCCAGCAAGGTAGTCTGGGGCTGGGAGGCCACATGTTCTATATGGAGGACAGTGGTGTAAAAAAACTTTACATTTCTTTCTTTTTTTTTTTTTATTGAATCATAGCTGTGTACATTAGTTCAATCATGTGGTACAGTGTGCAGGCCTCAAATACAATCTGAAATATTTTCATCTACCTGTTCGATATAAACTTCATGGGGATTTTCTCGCTTATTGTGTAAAAACATTTGTGTTCTGCATTTAGTAGGTTTCACCTGACCCTTCCAAAATGCACCTCAAATGTGATCCCACTGTTTATCTTCTCTCCCCCCACTCTTCCCCTCCCCTTTCCTCTCCACCACCAAAGAAACTCAAGCAGAAACTTTCGACCACATACTAAAACTTTACATTTCTAAACTTTTCCTGGCAAA
The DNA here is from genome assembly GCA_963573935.1 of Arctocebus calabarensis. NCBI lineage: Eukaryota > Metazoa > Chordata > Mammalia > Primates > Lorisidae > Arctocebus > Arctocebus calabarensis. The sequence continues at coordinate 3,744 of CAUYON010019847.1, read as the reverse complement.
GTCAAATGCCAGCAAGAATCAGGGCAAGTAATGCAAATGAGCAAAGCTGGCTGGTTGAGGAGTTTGGACCCTACATGAGGAGATAGATCTTCAGATTTTTCTAGATAGGCCATATAATCTATATTTTGATATAAAATTTCCCTGCATTAGTGTTGGCAACAAAATCAACTTACAACAAATATACCATGAACCGAATACAAACGTTATCTGTATTCAAATCTAAACCACAGGTCAGCAGGTTGCAATCTCTATAATTTTTTTAAGTTTTTTTTTTTAGTGTTATACTTTTTGAAATATTCAAGGAGAAATTTAAAATATTTAATTATGAAATGAACACATCCTTATTTTAAAAGAATCTAGAAATACAGGAAAGCATAACAAATTTGGAAACAAGAAAGTCTGTTTATGGTCCTATGCCAGGCAAATGTCGTGTATTTTTTCTATGAATAGGGTCAAAGATCACTGATAAAATGGACACCTTTATGCTTGCACACCAATGTGCTTCCATATATAGACTTACCTCATTTTATTGTGCTTTGCTCTATTGCGTTTCATAGATAACTGTGTGTTTTACAGAATGAAGATCTGAAGTCCTGGTGCAGAGCAAGTCTATCAGAGCCATTTTTCCAACAGCATGTACTCACTTCCTGTCTCTGTGTCATGTTTTGATAATTCTTGTAATATTTCAAACTTTTAAATTATTTTCATATTTTTGATATGACTACTGTAATAGTTGGGGGCATCACAAATAGTCCCCAAACATAATCAATAAATTACAGAGAATATAATCAATAAATGTGTGTTCATTGATGGTCATTACCACATTTTTCCCCCTCTCCTCAGGCCTCCTAACTTCCTGAGAAAAAATTAAAATTAGGCCAATAAATAACCTACAATAGCCTCTAAGGGTTCAGGTGAAGGGGAGGGAGGGTCACGTATCTCTCACATTAAATCAAAAGCTAGAAATGATTTAACTTACTGAGAAAGGCATGTCAAAAACCGAGACAGGTCTTTTGCACCAAATAGATAGCCAAGATAGCAAAGGGAATATTCTTGAAGGAAATTGAAAATGATATACAAACAATAAAAGACCAAAACCTCCTTCTTGTGTTGTGGAGAAAGTTGCCGTGGTCTGGATAGATCAAATTAGATACAATGTTCCCTTAAGCCAAGGCCTCATCTAGAATAACCCCCTAACTCTCTTCAATTCTCTGAATGCTGAAGGATCTGACAAAGCTACAGAAGAAAATTTGCCTGCTAGCAGAGGTGGTTCACGAAATTTGAGGAATGAAGCCATCTCCACAGCATAACAGGGCAAGGGGAGGCAGAAAGTGCTGATGGAGAAGTTGCAGAAAATTATCCAGATCAAGTCAAAGCTGGTCCAAGCATAGTGAGTTACCTCAATTAATTGTTCAGTATTAAAATATTCAGTTATTCCTTGTTCTACTCTTCCTTCTCCTCCCTTATCACTACTATTGTGCTTGACTTATCTTAAAAAAAAAAGATTATTGATGAAGGCAGCCATATCAAGCAACAGATTTTCAATGTGGATGAAACAGTCTCTAGATGGAGGAAGATGCCATCTAGCACATTTGTAGCTAGGGAGGAGAAGTCAAAGCCTGGCTTCAAAGTTTCAAAGGACCAGATGACTCTTGTTAGGGGTTAATGGGGCTGATGACTTTAAATCGAAGCCAATGCTCACTTACTGTTCAAAAAACTCTAGAGCTAATTATCTAGCACAGTTCTGAAATGCTCACTTACTGTTCAAAAAATTCTAGGGCTAATTATTTGGCATAGTTCTAAAGAATTACGCTAAATCTACTTTGTCTGTGATCTGAAAATGGAAGAGCAAAGCCTGATTAACAACACTTCTTTTTACGTTATTCAATATTTTAAGCCCACTGTTGAGACTGACTGCTTAGAAAGAAAGATCACTTTCATAATATTACTGCTCATTGACGATGGACCTCATCACCCAGAGTTTGGATGGAGATCTACCAGGAGACAAGTATTGTTTCATGCCTGTTATCACAGCATCTATTCTGTAGCCTATGGATCAAGTCTTGGTATTTAAGAAATATATTTTGTAAGGCTAAGATAGTGATTTTGACGGATCTGAGCAACGTAAATTGAAAACCTTCTGGAAGGGAAGTACCATTGTAGATGCCATTAAAATATTCATAATTCATGATTCATGGGAGGAAGTCAAAACCTCAGTATTAATGGGACTGTAGAAGAAGTTGATCCCAATGTTCATGAATGACTTGGAAGGGTTCAAGACTTCAGTGAAGAAAGTCACTGGAGCTGGAGTGGAAATAGCAACAGCACTAGAGTGACAAGTGGACCCTGAAGATGGGACTGAATTGCTGCAACCTCATGATCAAACTTCAATGGATGAGATGTTGTCTTTGATGGATAAGTGAAGAAAGGGGTTTCTTGACATGGAATCTACTCCTGATGAAGGCCCTGTGAACACTGCTGAAATGATAGTAAAAGATTTAGAATATGACATAAATCTAGTTGGCAACACAGTGTCAAGGATTGAGAGGATTGACTCCAATTTTGAAAGAAGTTCTGTTGTCTATTGTGTGTAAAATACTATTAAACAGCATCACATGCTATAGAGAAGTCTTTCATGAAGAGAAGAGTCAATCAATGCAGCAAATTTCACTGTTTTCTTATTGTAAGAAATTGACACAATCACCCTTACTTTCAGCAACCACTACCCTGATGAGTTAGGGGCTATCAACATGGAGGCAAGACCCTCCACCAGCAAAGATCAGGACTCACTGAAGGCCCAGAGGATCATTTGCATATTTAATCAACGAAATTGTTTCTTTCTTTTTTTTTTTTTGGCAGTTCAGCCGAGGCCGGGTTTGAACCCGCCACCTTCAGTACATGGGGCCGGCACCCTACTTGCTCAGCCACAGGTGCTGCCCCAAAATATGTTTTAATTAAGCTATGTTTGTTGCTTTTATTTAGACATAATGCTGTTGTACATTTCATAGGCTACAGTATTGTATAAACACAACTGGTACATGCACTGGGAAAAAAACAACTGTCTGACTTGCTTTCTTGCAAAGTTCACTTTATTGATGTGGTCTGGAACCTCAGTATTCTCAGTATTTCTGAAGTATGTCTGTGCTTAGCTAGCTGGGTTATTACCCTGATGTCTCTTGTAACACTAGATTATAATAGTAAAGCATTTCCTTATTACTCAAATTTCTTATACATATATTTTGAAAGCTATACATGACTCCATCGTAATTACAGATGATCATTTCCTTAAAGTTTTCCTTATTTTAGATGTTGACATTGCTTTTAACTTGTTATTATGACAGCTTAATAATTAACATCTTTATGACTAAATATTGGCTTATCTGTCACATTATTTTATTAGATGTGATTGCTAGAAGTAGAATTATTAAATGAAAGTTATTGAGAAATGAAATCATATTAACTGAAAAATTTTACCACAAAATCTACTCTCAAGAGCAGTTTTGAAAATATACAACATATCCCTTTTTGTCATTAAAAATGTTAGAAATGGGGAGGAGCCAAGATGGCGATCTGTAGCCAGCTTTCCGCAGAGGTTCCCGTCCAGAAGGAGAATTAAAGGACAGAAACTCAGCAAGAAAGCCGATGGTTTGGATCTGAGCCAAAAGGAAAGGTCAATGAGCGCACATCAACCCTGCTAGGGCGACCTGAGACCCCGAGGACACAAACAAAAAGGTACAGAGCACA
>CAUYON010019846.1:0-57727 GCA_963573935.1 Arctocebus calabarensis | reverse complement strand
TGGTGAAATTTATTAAAGGGAGAGTAACAATGTCTTTATATAGTGATCAAGAAAATGCCATGAAGGCTATCTGTAACAGTACGATCAAAATATTTCTGAATGTATATGAAGCACATCGTGCCCTATGATTACACCAATGTATACAATTATGATTCAATAAAATTATAAAAAAAAATGGCTGGGCGTTGTGGCAGGTGCCTGTAGTCCCAGCGACTTGGGAGGCGGTGGCAGGAGACTCGCTTGAGCCCAGGAATTGGAGGTTGCTGTGAGCTGTGATGCCATAGCATTCTATCCAGGGTGACAGCTTGAGGCTCTGTCTCAAAAAAAATAAAAAATAAAAAATAAAAAATAAACTTCATCATGTTGCTAACCTTCAGATAGGTCATATTTAGACCTACATAATATTTGTACAAATCTAAAAGTAATATTATTTATTATTTAATATTATAAAATGCCCTTCAACTAACATAGGTCACTATTGTAAATACTACATCAATATTTCCGTATTTCCAGAATATAGAAGAGGTACCCAAAGCAAAAGAACACCTAACACTTCAGGAAGGAATGTTTTATTATGCAAGACTTGTCATACTTCCACTTTCTGAGAAGGCTTAACAAGTTTACTATTTGTTCCTTCTCTGTCCAAAGTGTTCCTGTTGGTAGAATCATTTCACATCCTGCAGCATACCCACCTCTGTCTCAGCAGTGGTCCAGCTCTGGATACTCAGGGTAAGAGATGTGGAGAAGCACTTACTTTTCTGGGAAGGATTAGTCATGAGAGTAACTGTTTGGGTTGAGAATTGCTTTGTACCAGAGCTGAGTGCTGGATCCTGAGTGATAGAATCTAGCACAGTGCCCCTGTGTCTTATAATAATTTTTGTTGTAAGAGATGGATTTTTGTCATATTGTCCAGGCTGTCTTAAAATTTCTGGGCTCAAGTGATTTTTTTCATTTCAGCTTCTGGGGTAGCCTGGCCTACAAGCACTGTAATGTAACACATTAGACCCTTGATAGTTGACAATCTCCTTAAGTTGACCAATGTTCATGGATCAGACATACGGCATGTGTACATATCAATACAGTAGGCCTAGTTTCTTGTATTGACCATCTCTATACATTGACCAGTTTGCTATGGTCCCTTGGATGGTCAAATTACTGAGGTTAGACCATATATATATATTTTTCTGTGCAAGTGTTTAGTCCCTGTAGGCCCTTTAATAAAACAGGATTCAAGTCAGGCATTTCTCTTGTCTTGATGAATGAAAAGGCTGGGGATCACAATGAGGCCACAGAAAAATTCCTTTTGTCTTTCCCACTGATGGTCTATTCTGAGGCGGAGTAGTAAACACTACCTCCCAGGAAGAGAGCAGTTATGTGTTTATTATGGCACTTCATAATATACCTGGCATCTTCTAATCCCAAGACCCTCTGTTATTCCTTCTGCAGAGAATCCATTTACAGTCTTCTCCTTAGGGTGGGAAGTGCAGTCACATGGAAATATAGAGTTGGATCGTTTAAACAATCATTGTCTACACACCAGCCTCTTCACTTCTGCTTGCTGAAGAACCAGACACCAATTTCTGAGACCCTGTTAGGTTGTACACTGGAAATTGGTTTGCTTTTCTATTTTTCCCATGTCCAGTTTACATTTCACTGACTGAGTTGTACCTCATCCCTTTGTTTACAACTTCCAACAGTTTGTTCTTTCTCCTATACTGTTCTCTTTATCCTTTGTGTCTAATTTTATAGTTAAAAATTATCTTTATTGGTTCCCAATTATTAGAGGGTACATGTGGTGTTTGTTTTTCTGTTCCTGAGATACTTCACTTAGGGAATGGTCTCCAGTTCCATACAAGTTGCTGCAAAAAACATTATTTATTCCTTTTTATAGCTAAGAAGAACTCCATGGTATGCATGTTTATATATACTGTAATTTCTTTATCCATTCATGAATTGATGGGTACTTAGGTTGATTCCAGACCTTTGCAATTGTGAATTTTGCTATAATAAATATAATAAAGTCTTTTGATAAAATGGCTTCTTTTCCTTTGGGTAGATACCCAGTAGTGGGATTGCTGAGTCGAATGCTAAGTCTATATTTACTTCTTCGAGGGATCTCCATACTGTTTTCCATAGAGGTAGTATTATTTTATATTCCCACCAACAAAGTATAAGTATTCCTTTCTGTCTCCATCCACTCCAGAATCTGTTATTTATTGACTTTCAAATAATGGTCATTCTGAATGGAATAAGGTGAAATCTCTTTGTGGTTTGAATTTGAACTTCCTTGATGAGTAGTGATGTTGAACATTTTTAAAAATGTTTATTGTCTATTTGTATATCTTCTTTTGAAAAGCTTCTATTCATGTCTTTTGCCCACATATTAATGTTTTTTCTTTTTCTTATTTCTCTATATTAACCCTTTATCAGATGTATAGTTTACAAATATTTTCTCTTATTCTATAGGCTGTCTATTTGCTCTCTTGATAATTTTCTTTGCTGCACAGGACCCTTTTAATTCAATCAAGTCCCATTTATTTATTTTTGTTGTTGATGTAATTGCCTTTGGGGTCATAGTCATATATTCTTTGTCTAGGCCAATGCCACACACATGAGCATAGAGAGATTTAAAGGTCATTGGAAATGAATAAGGAGGAAGGGAAGGGGTAAAAACCTACCTATCAGGTACAATAAACACTACGTAGGTGATGGGCAGACTAATAACCTTGTCTTAAGCATTATGAAGGCTATCCATGTAACAAAAACTTATACCCCCTGATATTTTGCAATAAAAAGCATTGTCTTTATTGTCCTTGTCAGGGTAGTTCCAAGAGATAGTGGAAATTGTTGTATATAATCAGTCTGCCATCACTGGTGACAGTGCAGTTAATCATAGTTATAGATTAGGAACATCCTACATGTCTGCAATAGGAAATGTATTAATTACTAGTGCATCCATATTCATTTATTCATTCAACAAATATTTTCCTGAGTCTTTACTACATCTCTGCTATGTCAGGTGTTGGGCTATGTTATATAACTTAAGTGTGTTGAAAACTGGTATGTCTTATCTACACTATATAGGGAGAATTGTGTCCCACAGAATATGAATATTTACATGGTAGATTAACCCAAGGAACAGAGGATATTATTGGTGTCAAGAAATCTGAGGCTTAATTTGCAGTAGTGACAAAATTTTAATATTGAAGAAAAAAGGGCAATGATTTACACTGGAAAGTCTATATGCTTTTGGGGCAGAGTGCATGGGTTGAAATCGAGGCTCTCACACTTACTAGTTAATTACCTTGAGCAAACTAACAACCTGAGTTTTAGTTTTGTTATTGCTGTAGCAGGATGATTAAATTTATTTCAGAATTTTGCCATAAAGATGGACAGAAATGAAGGCCTTAACTTGCCTATCACAGTCATGATACAAACAATATGTATGCATGTGGAAAAACTATTAAAATATTAAACCAGCTTGTCACTGGAAGGTGAGATTATGGATAAATTTAATTTTTAGCTATGTGACTTGGGCATGTTATTTTGCCTCTCAACAGCCTAATCTTTACCAAATAAAGTGAATGACAATAATAATGCTTTCATAGGATTGCTATGAAAATCTGATGCATGAGATTTTGAAAATAATGTATTAGGATATCACATGTTATATAAGAAGTACTAAATATATGCTAGCCATTATGTTTTATTTTTATTTATTTTGTTCTAATTTGTAATTTTTTTAGAAATAGTGTATTTTGTTTTCTTAATCAGAAAAGCAATAAACTATCAAACTCATTGTTTGCTAAAGTTTAGATGTTTGCCCCCCACCAAACATCATGTTGAAATTTGATCTCCAGTGTTGGAGGTGGGGCCTACTGGGAGGTGGTTTGGGTCTTGGAGGCAGAGCCTTCCTGAATGATTTGGTGTCATCTTGGGGTTATTGAATGAGTTCTTAATTTTGATAGTTCCCTGGAGACCTGGTTGTTAAAAAGAGCCTAGCACCTCCCCTTTCTCTTACTTCCTCTGTTGCTCTGGGACCACTGCACACACCAGCCCTTCTTTACCTTCGGCAAGAGTGAAAGCAGCCTGAGGCCCTCATGAGAAGCTCAATCTGAACCTTCCAGTCAGCAGAACAGTAAGCTACATAAACCTATTTTATTTACAAAGTACCCAGCCTTGGGTATTCTTTCATAGCAATGCTAAATGGATTAAGACATTGTTTTCAGAAGAAAGTGCCCCTCACCTGCATATTTCCTAATGGAAGCCAAATTAGGAAGGTGAAAGCAAGAGAGCATATCGGTTGCACCAATTTCATCACTTTCTGACTGATAGTCATTGACAATGATTACACTGCCTCAACAGTGGTGTCATGAGTGCTACAGGCTGAATACAAAGATATCCCACAATGATGGTCATTTTCAACATACATACTTGCCCTGAAAACATCCTTGGGGTGTTGGAGGAAAAGTGCCATCCTGAAATGGAGCATTCATAATTGTAACAGTAAAGGAATCCCTTCAACTTAGAGTTGTAATACTTTTTGTAATCAGTGGAAATTCAATTAATCCAGTTAATTAAATGTTGGTGAACCCACAGTGAATTCTATTAATTAATTTTTCTGTATAAAGACATACCAGACTACACAGTGTTTCCATCAAAGCTTGCAGATCATAGCTGTCACATTTCCATGTAGCTGTTGTTGGGAAGAGACAGAGAGAAAGACACAGAAAACATGATTGCCAGCCCTGGATTTCAGAGAACAATGAATTCCCTAAACGAGTTTTAAAATGCTTAATTTTTATTTAGATGGTAATATAAAAAGTAATACACATATACCCTTCTGAATATTCTGGATGACAGCCTCATGTAGAGCATTGTTACACAATTGTAGTGTCCACATTCTCTTTGTGCTTATAATTACATCCAGGTAATGTGATTCATGTAAGGTAGAACTATTGACTTTGCTGTTTCCATTATTGTTGGTGGGAAGAAGGTAAGCCTCAGAAACATCTTTCAGTACTACCTCTATACTAAAATATAGCTAATATTATATTCCTTTTCTCCTCTTTGGGATGCTTTATAAGAAATATTTAATTCTTACCACATTATAAGTATTTATATTGTTATTGTCAGTTTTTAAGCTCAAGGAGGTAAAATAACTCTTCTAGTTCACACCACTAGTTAGTACTAGAATTGGGATTTGAACCTATAAATTATTGATTTTAACACTTACCTGTGATTATAAAGCTTAAAAGAACAGGTAGGGGAGATATGTATTATATGTACAAAATGCTGTTGTCTTAATACTGCTCAAATCTGTTTCCTTCCACAGTTTTACACTTGGCTCAAGTATACAGACAAACAACCACCATCTAGTGATCAGTTTGAAAAAATAGTTTTATTAGCAGACTTTAGTAACATTTGTGACTTTGGTACCAACTACTACAATGAACTTGGCAATACAGTTATTCACTTATCTGTGTAGTTCTGGAACAGATTCAGGAAAATCACTTTTTACTTTATAGATATCAAGTCACTGAAACTTAAATCCAATTTGTGATTGTACTTAATCCTCTTTCAGCATTTTTTTTCCCCACTCATTCAAAACAATACTGGCTACCTGATTTATGTATGTCTTACGATAGGTACTTAATGCACATGATTGATAATATGGTGCAAGGCAGCTATCATTGATCCCCATTACAGATGCAGGAACTAACGCTTATGCAGCTGAGTCACTTTGCCCATAGTCACACAGCCAGCAAGCATTAATGGAGCAGTCACACTTTAGAGTGGGCACCGTGCCATTTCCACCAGACCATATTACTTGCCATGTTCCAGGGATGTGGATTTATATGGCATGACCTCAAATTCAAAGATTCAGTAATACTGGATTACAAAAATAGACTGTGGAAAATACTACTGATCCAATACCATTAACTTGAGAAAATGATACTTTAGAATGCTTTTAAGTGAGACAAATCACCATGATATAATGTTGAGCAGAAAACAAAACAAAACATGTTAAAACAGATTATAATAGACTCTTAACTGTCATTGATGACTAATTATAGTCTTGTGGGGAGGACCAAATATGTAGTAAGCTCCAGAGCTAAATTTCAATGATAAAATGGGTATATGTTCTGACAACCTAAATAGAGTATAATTATCAAAAATTAGAGGGAAATGGGATGGCATATGAAAAGTATGAGAATGTATTTGCTACAACCGTGGTTCTCAACCTTCCTAATGCAGCGACCCTTTAATACAGTTCCTCACGTTGTGGTGACCTTCAACCATAAAATTATTTTCATTGCTATTTCATAACTGTAATTTTGCTACTGTTATGAATCAGAATGTAAATATCTGATATGCAGGAGACCCCCCAAAAGGGGTTGTGACCCACATGTTGAGAATGACTGCTTTATAGTTCTTAACTAAATTTTTAATTGTCAATTTAAATCAAATCCTGTGCAAGGGAAATGAGACGTAAATAATTTCAGTATTCATAGTAGGAACAGTTGATGAGAACTCCCAGTAAGAGGGTACTAGTGGTATTATGTAGAGTGTCAGTATAAAGGTTTCTATTAGAGTCTCTATTACTATTCCTACTTGAATAAAAACACAATCATGCCTTAAAAAATGATCTAAAAACAGACAGAGATCAAATGAAATGGAACAGTTTCACGAGCTACCTATATTGACTATAGGACTTATATATACTGATATACCATTTTAAAAGGAGAAAATTTAGACCCAATCTATTAATACAAATTATACTTATTTGTATATATTTATATACTAGTAAACATAAACATAATTCATGTATTAAAAAATATCACACTGTTTAACGATACAAAATTCAACCCTATCTTTACATTGAAAGACATACTTAAACCAAAGAAATTCAGAAAGGTTAAAAAAAGGAAATTACAGAATTAAAATATTACCATCTTGCAGTCTCCAATGAAAAAATGTATCTAGCCAATGATAACTAAGACCTGCTCTATCACAGAATGAAAGTCATCCAAACTGTATAATATGTATAACGTAGTCATGAGGGAAAAGGAAGAAGGGTTAAACCTGAACTGGTCAGACCTCAGGATGCAAGTGTCAGATGACAGGGGACACAGAGGTATGTGACATACCACAAGGTATGTTCAACCAGAAAATCCAAACTGAGGGAAATTCTAAAATCTTGTTTGTTCAACAAAAAACACTGCAAAGAAACAACTGAAAGTAACTCAGAGAAGGCTGTCCTTTAAACAAGATGTTAGAGTTATAGCCATTGGTCTTGATATGTGGGTCTTTGATTCTGATTTAAAAAAATTCTCAAAATAATATTTATGGACAAGTATAAATTTAAACAGTAATTAAATGTCTAATGATACTAAGGACATATAATTAAAAGTTATGGAGATGATATTGTCATGTTAACAAATGGGAAATATTGAATCTTCAAATTCAGCTTATAAAAGCAAATATTAATTTATACAAGTTCTGAAATTAGTTTCAAAATGATGTGAAAGACAGGGGTAAAGTACAGGTGCAACAAAATTGATCTTGACTTGATAAATACTGAAACCAGGAGATGAGTACACAGAGGTTCATTATTCTATTTTGTCTGTTACCATTTCCCAAATTAAGAAATTGGAAATATGTAAATATTGGAAAATATAAGATGTAATAAAGATATACTGTTTTATAGTACTTTTTACATAGTTCCATATAGCCTTCTTTTACACTTGTAGCATTTCAAAATAAAATATTTAAAATAATGTATTATGTTTATTATAGTATAATTATATAGGATCAGGACCTTTATCTCTCAACACAAAAATTAATTCAAGATAAAGATTTAAATGTAAGGCATGAAACCATAAAAATTCTAGAAGAATAGATAGGAAAACTCTTCTAGATATAGGCCTAGACAAATAATTTATGACTAAAACCCCAAAGGCAATTACTGCAATAAAAATAAAGTAAATTAGGCTTGATTAAATTAAAAAGCTTCTGCACAGCAAAGGAAGTAAAGAACAGTGCAAAGAGACAGCCAACAGAATGGGAGAAAATATTCACAAACTACATACCTGGTACTGGGCTAATATCCAGAAGTGACAAAAAACAAACAAGCAACAACAAAAACTTAAAAAGTGGGCAAAAGACATGAACAGAAGTTTACAAAAGAAGATAGACAAATAGCCAACAAACATGAAAATATGCTCAAGATGACTAATTATCAGGGAAATGCAAATGAAATCCACAGCGAGTTATCACCTTCCCCCTGTTAGAATGGCTACTATTAAAAAGTCCAGAAACAAGGGATACAGAGAGAAAAGACTTATAAACTGTCTGTGGAACTGCAATTAGTACAACCTCTATGGAAAACAATATGGAGATTTCTCAAAGAACTGAAAGGAGCCCTATCATTCCATCCAGCAATCCATCTCCCCAAAAGAGAAGAAACTATTTTATTAAAGAGACAACTGCACTGGGATGCCGCAAAATTCACAATTGTAATGATGTGGAATCTACCTCAATGGCCATCAATTCATGAGTGGATTCGCAAAATGTGGTATGTATACACCATGGAGTACTATCAGCCAGAAAAAGCAATGAATTGATACCTTTTGTAGCAATTTGAATGGAACTAGAAACAATTACCCTCAATGAAATAACTTAAAAATGGAAACAAACAAACACATATACACTTTTCTTTAATACTTTGGAACAATCACTCAAGGCTTGATCCAAGCTTTATAAAAGCTACATATTAACAAAAACAAGTGTAATATCTTAATATTTTGAAATTAAAAATATATAGAAGCATAACAAATACGTAACCTATGAAAATATGTTACATAGTAAAATACATAATCTTAAAACATACTACACTATATATATTGTCTAAGTTCATTTTTTGCTGTAATAGAATACCATTGTCTGGGTAATTTATAATGAACAGAAATTTATTGACTCACAGTACTGGGGACTGGGAGTTCAACATTAAGGGTCTGGCGTTTGGCAAGGGTCTTCTCAGTGCCTCTTCTCATACAGAAGGTGGAGCAGTCAAGAGACAAGAGGGTCTAAACTTGTGGTTTTAGAAGGCAGTAATCCCACCTAAGACAGTGGGACCCCATGGCCCAATCATCTCTTAAATTTCCCACCTCTCAAAAGTTACCAGGGCAACCAAAATTTAACATGAGTTTTGGAGGCAAAAACATTCAAACCATAGCATATATACTTTAAAAGAATGAGTGTCTCTAGGCAGTGCCTTTGGCTCAAAGGAATAGGGCATTGACCCCATATACCAGAGGTGGTGGGTTCAAACTCAGCCCCAGCCAAAACTGCAAAAAAAAAAAAAAGACTGTCTCTGCTGTCACTGAGATTTTGGTCTCACAGAATTCACCCACCAATTTCGTTTCCCTATGTTTGCTCTGGAAATCTCCTTAGGGGCTTTCCACCTAGACTTACTCTTATCAGTTTTCTTGGCCTAGTGTGAACATTTTCTAAGTTCTAATTCATTTTTCCCAAATTATCAAAAATTATTCCTCTGATTTTCCTTTTCTTAGCAAAATGTGTTTTTTAAATAGCATTATTGACATCTATTTATTAGTTTATCTACTTAACAAATGAATATGGACAAGATAAACAAGTTCCCTGCCCTCATGGTTAGCTCTTCTATCAACTTGTCATATGAACAGAGGCAAATCTTTGTTTTGATTTTGAACCTCAGTTTTCACATCAGAAAAATGATGTGCTTAATCTCAAGACTTGGAAGAACTCTTCCAGCTCTAAATTCTATGACAAACATATTCAATCACCTGTTTCTACTTGGTATGCACTAATTTATCCACATCTCAGGGATACTTTCATCTGTAATATACAAATGTTTGGACCATCATGAAATCAACATTCTATTTCTTTTATTTATTTTTGTATTATTACTGCAGCAAAACAGACTTCATTCCAGCCACAACTTCCCAGTGAGTCAGTGAGAAGAGTTGTGCAATCAACTTTAAGAAACATGAGAAAATATATAACATTGACTTAAACTACTCTCCTAGTTAGAGTAAATTACATTCCATGTTTTTCTTTTCTCTCTGACTTTGGTTTTGCCTAATTACTAAATTTTAGAATTGAGTATTTACAGTGAGATTATTATAAGATAGATGTTTTAAATTAAATTTTTTGGACGGCTGTACATATTTTAACTAAATATTAACTCTTTTGTTCATATAGTCTAGTATTTAGTGTGCTGTTTTCCAGTGCATCATAAATGTTTCCAGTTAATCAAACACTTTGAGAAAAATGGATGAGGCTATTTATAGTCAAAAGCAACCAGCCCAAAGAAACAAACTCACATACATAAACACATACAAAGAGCTCAGACCTGGTGAGCCACCCTAGGCTTGAGAGAATCGATATCTAGATTCCCTAGTAACTCATTCACACCAAAATGGCTGGCGAGTCTGATGTATTTTCTCCTCTCATAGAATAAAAAGCATGTTTGTTGTTTGGACAGCAGACTTCTCAACAAATCTTTCAGAAAGAAATTCATTCATCCAGGAACTCTCATCTTGAAGCCAGTACAGTTTAGTGGTATCGCCAAGCAGAGATTCATTAGTAAGTTATGAGAACTTCAGGGAAATATGGCAATACGTGCAGAAATGGAACATCACTGTAGAGATTCATGGTTCTATCACCTACACTACATGAATAAGGATGAGTTTATTACAGGTAAACAAGTTACTAATATAATTTATAATGTATGACTAATCTCAAAATGATTTTAATATACTTATAAAGAATGCCAAGCTCTAGCAACTTCCCAGTAAAAACTAAGTTAATAATCTTAATATGGAAAACAAAATCCTTACGGTGGTGAAATTATAATTTCACTCATACAGGTTAGAAATGGAAATGTAGAATTTTTTGTTCAGTTGCGTACAGTATAGATTCAGAATTTGTAGTTTTGAAAACTTTAAAAACTCTAAGTCATTTGGTCTTCTTCCCCGTGGTCAGTTGATGATGTAATCCATTCTGACTGATGGACTCGGATTCAATTAACACATTTGGAAACTTTTCTGAAAAATTAATTCATTAGTATCTAGAACTTCTTCTTCTGTTGATATTAGTAATTATTGCTGTTAATAATAATGATAATAATAAAAATAAAGTTGATTATGAAGGCATATTGCTTTACCTGGACAACATGATGGCATTCTTTCATGGAAGGAAACTGTCACAAGTGGAGGTCCTTAGAAAACAAATTTAGATTTAAAATTTAGTGTGCTGGATTTTTTTAGGGTGTTCTCTTCTGACAAAACCTTTCAAAGAGATGGATGCATATTGAGTAGGGAGTGAAGTTGAATTGTGATTTTGGCCTCAAAAATCTTCGGTTGACTCAACACAGAACTCTGGAGTTAGTTCAGGCTTTGGGCACAGATGGCCAGGCTGTTATACTGATAAGTCAAGTTGTCATTGGGTTTGGGCTCCTGGGTGACCCAGGAAGGCACGACCTTGGGCTAATCAGCTGTCTGCAGCTGAGATAATGCTCATGGAGCTCGCAGCTGATGTCTGCTGACACCATTCCCTGTAGTTAAAGCACAGTTCGTTTTTGTTTTTTTTTTAAGTAAGTTAAATTTTTAAAAGAGAGAATCTAAGAAGCATATTGCAGTGACCCTGGAGGAGGTTAGTAGTTTGAGTCAATGAGGATTGCTACAAATGCCACCAACCTGACTTCTTGCCTTTGTCTGTTCTCCTCGCCAACTTCCATCCTTTGCCATATGGAAGCCAGTATCTTCCTGTTCAAGTGTACATTTACATAAAACTTCAATGACTCTCTGTCATCCTAAGAATACACTCCAAACACCTGAATTTAGTTCACAAGGTCCTTCCTGAGCTATATCTGGCTTATTTCTCTAGGCTCTTTTTCTCATAATAATTCTGTTCCTTAGAGTCAGGGCATTCTGAATTGCTTCAAGTGCAATTTCCAGCAGCAAACCCTCTCTCCCTCTAGGTCTTTGTACATGCTGTTTTCTCTGGACGTGTGTGGATAGCCCTCTCCCCTCTTTCACCACTCCTACTCCCTACTCATCCTGAAGACCATCAAAGCCTGTGTCTGCTGCCTTCCCAGGGTCTCTCCTCCCTCCTTCAGTTTTCTTTTTCCAGAAGACCTCTAATCCAATCTGATTTTCCAATTCTCACTCCTATCCTTTGCTCACATAACACCCTCACTTAATCTGATGTCTTGTAATAGACTGTAATAGACAGCTTCTTCTTTAGCTTGAATCCTAATAACAAGCAGTGAGGCCACTATTACTATCAGCATTTTACATGTGAGGAAACAAGGTGTTAAGCGACATGCTCAATTTGACAGAGGCAGTAAGTAGTGAAGTCCAGTTCTGATCCTGTCAATCTACTCCATTACATTCATACCAGAACATTAAGAATGAATTTGAACGTCTGCAACTCACCAGGAATGAATTCTTCCTGCTCTCAAAGGGATGAGAAGGTTGTTCAAATCATAGTGAGATGGCAATGAGTTCCGATCTGAGCTTCTCCCTCATTTGTGTCATATTTGCCATAGTTTTGAGTAAAATGGTTACTTTTCAGCTACAAAAAGAATAACCTATATAGCTACTAAGATTATTATACGTAATAAAACATATTTCATGCCAAATACTTAGCATTACGCCTGGCATAACTCTTAATTCTCAACAAATGACATTTTCTTATTATTGAAATTATTGTCATGAGATAATATGTTCATTCTCCTAATACCCCATAAATATCTAAATATCAAAATATTTACACCTACATAACAAGGGTTGCAAACTCAAGTATATGGGGACCAGACAAACCAGATAAATGACTAAAGCCTGTCGTGTATGTGACACATGGGAATCGTGGGGACTGTGGCAAACCTTAGAACCCCTTCCTTTCCTTCCCCTCCCGTTCCCTCCCTTTTCTTCCGTCCCCTCTCTTTTCTTCCAGACCTTCCCCTCCCCTTCCTTTCCTTCCTTGCCTACTTAAGGTCCAAGACACAGTTATAGTCAATGGAATTTATGGGCAGGATATCGCCGTGTCTATTTAAAAGCCCAGAAGTGGGATGAGTGGTTTGTGTCAACAAGGATAACCACAGGTACTTCCAGCTCTGTGTTACTGCTTCTTCTAAATTTTGTCAGCTAAGACTAAAATCTGGGTATTTATAAGAATTTTTTCCTACTTAACAGCATTGGAAACTAATATGTTTTTCCAAGATATTAATTAATATTAATTTTTTTTATATTTTTAAGTGTATGGCATTTCAAACACATTTGTGACTTAGAATTACCCCCTGATCCGCTAGTGTGTTTTCATTTTCTGTAGCTTGCTCCAGCCATGCCAGCATCTTTCATTGACCGAGTATTTCCTGAGTTGTGACTGCAGGTGAGAGACCCTGTGCTTGGCACAGAGAATACAGTGGTCACTGAGAAAGATGAAGTCCTTATCCTCTTGGACCTTGCTTTATAATGTGTGTGCCTCATGGTAGTTTGAGTGTGTGTGTGTGGGAGATTGAGGGAGGTCAGGAGGGTCCTGTTACTGTCACATTTTCATGAAGTCGTAAAATGAGTCTCCTATGGGGTGGGAACCAGGTTTTGTAATAAATCATCCCTCTCTTATCTAGGTTAGCCCTAACGCAAAATTCTTCCAGAGCTGATACAGAAAGCATATATAACATTTCATAATATGTGATTTTCTAAATCTGTGACTCCAAAGAAGAGTTTATCTTCTTCAATGCCTGTAGATACAAGCAAGAAAATGATTATAAATCATTTTTAGTTGATATAAGAAATTTACGTCACCATTTTTGTGTAGAGCCTACAGAAATTGAAGGGTTTTTTTTTCCTTTTTGATAAATGACCTAGAAGAAAGGAAGAACAAGAAAATCTACTGCTGTAAACATAAAATAGTGAAGGGATTTAATAGATTATGTAACATATAGAAAATAACCAAGTATTAAAAAGTGTATTTCAGACCCATACAAATATAATGCATATATGGAAAATAACCACGTATTTAGAAGTGTATTTCAGACCTGTACAAATACATTCAATTGATTTTTGTTAAAGGCACAAAAGCAATCAACTGAGAAAGGATATTGTCATTTGAAGGGTATTTGTCTACATGCAAAAGACTATACTGAGACTCATACTTTACAGATTATATAAAAATTAACTCAAAATGGATCATAGGCCTAAATGTAAAATGAAAATCTACAAAATTTCTGGGAAAACAATAGGAGAAAATTTAAGTAAGCTTGGGTTTGGTGATAATTTTTTAGATACAGCCCTGAAAACAATCTTTGAATTAAAAAAAAAAGAAAGAAAGGTATGTTGAACTGTATTAGTTACTAAGTGACTTAAATTAACAGCAACTTCCTGTCCCACACTTCTGGAAGCCGGAATGCCCGCCCTCCCTTGAAGGTGCTCAGAGACCCCTCCTTTACCTTTTCCCGTGTTCCGGTGCCTGCTTGGCAACCTTTGATATTTTTGGCTTGTAGATACATCACTCCAATCTTTGCCTCCACAGTCACGTGGACTTCTTCCCTGTCTGTGTTCACAGCTCTCTCTCCTCCCTTACAGAGATGGATTTAGGGCCTTCTCTAATCCAGTATGGCCTTATCTCAACTGGACTGCCTGACTGTATCTGCCGAGTCCCTATGTCTGAATAAAGTCACTTACATAGCTCTCGGGGTTGGCATAACCCACAGCATGGACTATTAACATTTTAAAATTCTGCTTTATAAAAGACACTGTTAAAAGAATGAAAATGTAAGTCCTAGACAGGGAAAGCATGTTTACAAAATGTGTATCTGATAAAGGAATTATGTTCTGAGTATATGTGAGTCACTGCAAAAGTTTTGAGACAGACTGTGTTGAGATTTCCTTATTTCATTTCCAAGAAATACAGTCAACTGTGTCCATTCTGATTCACCTGAGTGAGTTTCAACTTTCTGAGCTTATCTGTGTTGCTGGGAGTGATTCATTTGTTTCCATCCACACAGATTTTATGTTTCTTGATTTTTGTGTATCTCAAAAATTTCATAATGACCCACATACAAAGAACTTTTAAAACTCAAGAATAACAAAACAGAGTTGGGCATGGTGGCTCATCCCTGTTATCCCAGCACTTCGGCTGGCATTGGTGGGTGGATTGCTTGAGCTTAAGAGTTGGAGAACAGACTGTGAAAGAGCCAGATCCCGTTTCTAAAAATAGCTGGGCTTCCTGGTTTGTAGTCCCTGCTATTTGGGATATTGAGGCAAAAGGATCTGTTGAGCCCATGAGTTTGAGGTTGCTGTGAGCTATGATGCAATAGCACTCTACCAAGGATGACAAAATGAAACTCTGTCTCCCACCCCCCCAAAATAATAAATAAATATATAAGAAAACATGCAACACAAGTAAAAATAGTGTAAAGTCTAGGTAAACACCTCACCAAAAATGATACATAGATGACAGATAAACCCATGAAAAGATGTCCAACATCATTTATCATTAGGCAAATGCAAATTATAAGAATGATGAGATACTACTACATGTATTAGAATAGCTAAAATTGCAAAAAAAAAAAAGAAAGAAACCCTGATATTAACCACTTGTTGGTGAAGATATAGAGCCATAGAAATTCTCATTCTTTGCTGGTAGAATACAAAATGACACTGCTATTTTAGAAGACAATTTGGAAGTTTCTTAAAAGCTAAACACTGTCCTACCATGTGATTTAGTGCTCCCAGGTGTTTACACAACTAATTTGAAAATTAATGTCCTTGAAGAAACTTGCATGTAAATATTTATAGTAGCTTTATTGATAATGAATGCAAACTGGAAGCAACCAAGATATCCTTAAATAAGTGAATAGAAAAATGGCACACCCATACAATGGCATATTATTTAGCAAAAAAAGCCACAATTTGTCAAGTTATGCAGAAATGTGAGTGAATCTTAAATAAATATTTCTAAGATCCAGAAACCACTCTAGAAGGTTCCTCTATGATTTTATTTAGGTGACATTCTGGAGAAAACAAATCTATGGGGAAAGTAGAAAGATAGGTGATTACCAGGGACTCAGGGGAAGAGACTGAGTGGTGAAGTGTAGGGGAATTTTTCAGGCTGAGAAACTATTCTGTTTGAACTTGTAGTAGTGGATACCTAACACTATATCAGCAAGAGTGAGTCGTGATGTGTGAAAATTTTTAAAAATTATTTTGGAAGTTAAGGGAATTCAGGATGAAATGAAAACTGTGACAAAAGAATCTAACTGTATTCCAAATGTGTGAAACAACCTTGAAGGAGTAATGAAGGGAGTAGTGAAGAAAAGTGCCGACCAGAATCACTTGGTTGAGTGAAGTCTTAAGCCTGCCTGCAAAAAAGCACTATGTTTTAGTTGACAAAGCTGTTTTGCATGGGGTGTGTGTTAACAATTATGATGCTCCTACCCTTGCATACTAGAAGGAACAATTCAATAAATGGACGCAAATGGTACAAGCCAGGTTTCTCATTGTCAGAATAAGTTGTAGGCAAATAAGGGGGAAGGGTCGAATGATCTATGGGGTGACAGATTAGAGCTGGAGACCTCAGTATAATCCATGTTTGGATTAATATAGTACTGATGGATATTTTACATTTAGAGATATGTGTATATATACAAGTTAATACACATATGCACACATTTCTCTGTTTTGTCAGCTAAGAAATCTGAAGAGCAATGACAGTAGCACCAGGTGCACTTAACATGCAGATGCTGGTTTCTAACCATTCTCTAATAAAAAGTCCCAGGAATCTTTGCAGAAATAGTTGATTCTAGAGTTGTGGCAGGAACTGGAGCATCTTATAGTGCAGAAATTAAAGGGTTGCTCAAAAAGAGAAATGAAACATTTTGATGAGGATACATCAAAGAGACACAGAAGCCAACTGAAAGCTGTCAATAATCAAGGCTGGAACAATTTGATCCACAAAATAAAATTGTATTGGATTATAGCCAGAAGTAGAAAATAAATACATAATGTGAGTTTATATTGACACAAATAAATTATTGATTAAATAAATAACTAAGAATGAATAGACAAATCTCTCATATATAATTTCCTAACCTCCCACCTCTGTGATGTCTATGCTTCCTGAGGTAACTCCCCGCCAAAGAGTACAGCTGGGGGGGAGGGGCAAAAAGTAAATTTACAGTGGAGAAAGCTAATGCCACCTCAGCCAGGCTAAATGATTAGCATCAATCATGATATTCATGTGCTAATGCTACCTCAGCCAGGCTAAATGATTAACATCAATCGTGATATTCATGTGATAGTATGTATCTTTGACGCTATGTGAAGAGAGGGCGTGTTACTTTTATGATCTTCCTCTCCAAACCTACAACCCCACTATAATCAAGACAAAAGGTCAGCAGAACCCCAACATTGAGGAACGTTCTACAAAATACCTCACTACTTCTCAAAGTAGTCAAGGTCATCAAAAACAAGGATAGTTGGAGAAATAGTTACAGCTAAGAGAAACCTAAGGAGACATGATGCCTAAATGGAATGTGATATCCTGGATAGGATCCTGGAAGGGATCCTGGAACAGAAAAAGGACATTAGGTACAAGCAAGGAAATCTGCATAAAGTATTGACTTTAGTGAACAGTAGCGTATTAGCATGGCTCATTAAATTAAATTAAAAGTGCCATACTGATGTAAGATGTTTGTAATAGGAGAAATCTGCTATAGGATATGTAAAAGCTCCTTTTGCAAATTTATATAAATCTAAATTTATAGTAGCTCTCCCTCATCCACAGTCTGGTTTTCAATGGTTTGAGTTACCCATGGTCAACTCAGGTCCAAAAATAAAATGGAAACTTCCATAAACAATTGTTAAGTTTTAAATTGCACCATTCTCAGTAGTGTGATGAAATCTTGAAATCTCACTCCACCACCCCGGGGTGTGAATCGTGTTACCTTCCACATGCACCCTGCATGCTACCTTCTCATCAATCATTCAGTCAGCAAATCAACAGATCGCAGAGGAAGGGTGAGAGAGAGAAACCACATTTACATAACTTCTATTATATTGTTATAGTTGTTTTATTTTATATTGGTTACTGTCGTTGATCTCTTACTTCACCTAATTTAAAAATTAAACTTTATCACAGATATGTATGTATGGGGGTGGTGGAACATAGTATACTGAGGGTACCAAAAAATGTATACACTGAAAGCAATCTTGGAAGAAAAATCCATCATTCCTCAAAAGAGAATGAACTGCAGGTAAAAACTGATGTGTGTAGCATGTCCAGGTACACTTGACTAGTAACGGTACCTACAATTCAACTACAAAAAGTAATACAGATAGATAACTCCTCTTAAAATTGTGTATACATTTTTGGCACTCTCTGTCCATTTTTCAGTTTCAGGCATCCACTGGAGGTCATGGAATGTATTCCCTATGGATGGGGTGGGGGCAACAGTATTCTAAAATTAACTGTAAAAATTTGAATGTAGTTTAAACATACCAGGAAGGAAAATATAGTTTAAGTGTAAGAATGGGAAGTTCTATGTAGACAATCTAATCTAACTTCCCTTATTTATTTTCAGTTAGAAATCAATGCCTAGTGGTTTAGAACACCAAAAGATTTATGATTTTAAAAAAGTAGTTCTAGAGAGGTATGGCAAGAAGGGGCCAGGCAGGTGGGCTGAGTGAGATGATCTGCGTTTGAGCTTCATTCTGACTCAATATGACTTGGAAAATTACACAACAGCTCTTAGCCTCAGTCTCCCTACCTATAAATTGGGGCAATAATAGCATCTACCTAATAGAATCATCACACCAAGTTCATGAAATAGCATATGCAAAGCATTCAGAATAGCTGATTTTGGTGCTCAGTAAACTCTGAAGGAAATGGTGACTGCTACAGGTGCGGCACAGAGCAGTGTCATACGTGCAGTGACAGAGTGTGGGCTTTGCAGGCATCTTGGTTTGAACTCCAGTTCCACTTTTCCTAACATTACCATATTGGTTGTGGTTCTAATTTTTCTGTGCTTCAGTTTCTCACCTTAAGACAATGCTAATAACAGTATCTTCCCCATGGAGTGGTGGTGTGGATGAGTTAGCAGACATAAATCAATCACTTAAAAAAGTGACTGGCACACAGTAGCAGATACATTTATATTAGTTAGGATTATCAAAGAAGTACTTGTACCCAAAGACCTCAAGCTAAATGGGTACCTGATTTTTCTGAGGCTAAGAAGTCAGTTACATAAAATCCACTTGAAATCCACGTGCTCAGAGCTATAAATGCAGCAATCAATGAGCAACATAAATTCCTTATCCTCTCAGACCTTGGCAATCCTCTGAAGATCTGTGGAGTGGATCCTTTTTCAGGAGTTTTCTGGTGTATACTTTACATTGTCTTAGACTATATTTTTATACCTTATCTGGAGTTTCAGATTTCTTCCAATTGAAGGGTAACTTGCTTCCTTGTTGGCTGGCAGCTCGGGACCTGGAAAGCCCTTCAGAGGGGAAACCTGAGTGTTAGAGGTCCAATTGCGCAGGCACAAATTCAGGAGATCTTGGGGGTTTTGTTTGTTTGTTTGTTTTGTTTTTATTTTATTAAGTCATATACACATAGATCATGAATACATTTATGGATATGTGGGGTGCAATGTGTTGTTTTTTAATACAATCTGATGTGTTTACATCAAACCAATCAACATAGCTTTTGCCTCATGTACTTGATTATTGTGTTCAGACATTTATGTTCCACACTTGACAGATTTGATTTGTACCCTTGAAATATGCTCCATAGGTGTGATTTTAATGCTGAGACTTTAGTCACCACTGTCTTCACTTAAAATGATTTTAGTTTTTTACTTTTTTGAGACAGAATCTCACGCTGTTGCCCTGGTAGAGTGCTGTGGTGTCATCCTAGCTCACAGCAACCTCCAACTCTTGGCCTCGAGCAATCCTCTTCCCTCAGTTTTTCTTTTTCTGGTAGTGACAGGGTCTCGCTCTTGCTCCGTCTGGTCTTGAACTCTTGAACTCAAGCAATCCACTCACCATAGCCTCCCAGAGTGCTAGGATTACAGGTATGAGCCACAATGTGTGACCTAAAATGGTTTTAATTTTACTAAATAATTACATCATGTTTGAATACATTCCATTTACAAAAAGTGATTATTTAAAATGCTCAGGGATTCAGAGTAATTTGTTTAAAATAAACTTTTCTAGAATCCATTGATTGCCCAGTTTTGATCCCCATAATGAAAAAATCAAGGTTAAATCTACTGTTTGGGGAGATTCAAGGGCAACTGGAGAGAGCTTCGGAATGGAGGACCCTGAAGGGAGTGCCTCCATTCTCAGTGCTGTCTTTCTGAAACCCTCATAAATGAGCATTGCCTCAGCCCAATCCCTAAACTCCCAGCTCCCAGCATTACAGTCCCAGTTTAGCTCCTCTTTGCCGTCAACTCCCATGGCTCCGCTATCTTCTCATTCTGCCTCAGACTGACACTATGAGTGAAGAGAGATTCAGTCTGTGTTTGGTCCTCTGGTTCCTTGAGATGGAGAGGAAGACAAGGAGTTGGTTCAAGTCATCACAATCATAAAAGCTGCAGATTTTGACTGTACAGATTTAGGAATAAGTCCTGTTTCTGTCCCTCACCAATTGCATGGCCTTTGAAAAGCATTTCAGACTCAGTTTTCATAATACCTGTTTCATGGATCTTTGAGAATAAGATGGGACTAATACAAGTGAAGAGCTTTACACAGTGCCTGGCACCTAGTAGGTTTTGATTAAAATTAGTTTTCATTATTTAAATATTAATAATCAATATGCTAAATGTGTTCATTATATCCTGAAATACATTCTTTTATAGACTTATTCACAAATCTTTTTTGGAATTTTGAAGAGTTTGGATAGAAGTCTCCATTCATAATTCAGAAAACTGTCTGATAAGACTGTAATATTAGCAGAATCCAGATGGACCACCTTCATATTTGCTTAGCAGGGGACAGGTGAGGAGAAGATAGGGGTGTGGGTGTAGGAGAAGGAGCAGAAAGCTAGGTTTGACGAGCTGACTTTTAAGACAATCTCTCCATTGATTCATGGTGTTAGTTTGGGCAAATCATTTCACCTTCTGGATTTGTTTCCAAAGCTTATAAAATGGAGTTCCTTCTCCTGCCTCAAGAGTGTAGTTTCATTAGACTTCACCATCCAGAGGCTTTTCCTTCAGACAAAATAAAAGAAAACAGGAAACAAATTCTTGAATTTACCATCATCTCTTGCCTCCTTATATACATTATTTAGTATTTGTTGTCCAGCTGTGATCGATGCATTTTAAAGTACGGAGCACAATTACAGCAACATTTTTTCCCAGTCTTCTGTTGTTAGGTTTGCTTATTATTTCTTAGTGTTCAGAGCGTGTCCCTACATACCTAAAATGATTTAGTGAACATTTTCCCTACTTAATGCAGATAGATTGTTAGATAAATGAACAAAGTAACTTCTTCCCACTCTTGTTGCAAAACTTGACTTTATTCTTGAGGATATATTTGTGGCATTGGCATTTAGTAAATACACATTATGCATCAGACAATATGCTAAGCATTTTATATGCATTAATCTTAAGAAGGAACATGTGAAGAAGAGACTATTATTATCATTCCCATTTTATAGATGAGCAAATATGCTTCGAGTGATGAATAACTCTCCAAATTCTAATATCTAGGAAATTGTAAACTGGACTTTAAACCAAGATCTCTTTGACTGTGGCACTTTTAACTACTGGGTTTCTGGAGACTCTAGAAATTATGAAAGATGGTGAAACAAACGTCACCTCCCCCTCAAAAATAAAAATTTGAAGAACAAAAAGATGTGTTTATATAAGAGCGTAATGAATGCAGTGATGGTTTTTAGCTGAGCATACATAATTAATTTCCTCTCAAATCAATTTAACATCTAAATAATGCAGTACCAGCTAATGGGCTCTTGGCTGGCCAAACATTAAGAGAGATATTGCCCCATATACTCATCATAAAGAATGAAGATGAACAACTTGTCTGGTTACATAACAATGTTGTACAACATAAATAAAAGATTCTCTCATTTTGGCAATTGTTCTGTACTGTTCTAAGTTTTGCTAAATCAGACTTCCTTCTAATCTAACAGATGCCAGCAGTTTAAAAGCTGTTCAAGAATCCTTATTTATATCTGGTGTTCAGCTTCGAATAAAATGGGTTCGCAAATGCAAAGGGAGAGTGGAGAAAAAAAGCATAACTTAAAAATGGAATTTATTTCCAGCCTTCTAAACACAGATTTCCAATAAACATCCACTTAGAGAACCATTTCATTAAGCTAACTGCAGCCGAAAACAAGTTCCCTGATGTTTCTTTGAGCATTTTATTTTTTAAAATGAATCCTTACTTTCTATGTTTTGGCTTGACAATCTTCCCCCCCTCCCAATTGTGTAATTTTGCGTTTGTCACTCAAATTGCTTGTATTTCCGGAGAATTGTTTCCAGAAATTTATGCTCCGGAATGAGACTGTTAATATGGTGGCATGAGTTTGGAGAAGTTCCCAAGCCACTAAGGTGCATTGCTTTGTCTTATGAAAAATTGAGAAAGTCTTGACTTTCTCATTCCAATTAAAGTTCATCAGCCTAGAATGAAAATGATAGATAGCTGTAGCCTTAAGAGGAGGTAAGAGAAATGAAAGCCAGGGCTTTTTAAAACTTTCTTCTATCTGTGGTTTGGTAAATAATTCAGATATTTGCAAACCCATTCTTAACCATTCTACTCTTCAGTGTAGAGATAAACCCTTTACTAATGGAGAATTAGTGGAAAGTGAAAAAAATTGAAGGAAAATAGTGGAGGAAATACTTTCTATATCCAGACCCTGTGTCACTTAAGAATAACTGTCTCAAAAGTCAATTCATCCTAATACATTTGACTTTTGTATCTTTGGTTACACTTTAAGAACTTTAACACTTTAAGAAAAGATCCTATCCAATTTACTAAAAGGCAGTTTTGTTTCACATCTGAGAGTAAGTACAGGAGATTATCTTATCAAGAAACTCCAAGTATATTTTCCTTTTTTTTTTTTTGTGACAAAGCCTCAAGCTGTTGCCCTGGGTAGAATGCTGTGGCATCACAGCTCACAGCAACCTCCAAATCTCCAACTCCTGGACTCAAGCGAGTCTCCTGCCTCTGCCTCCCAAGTAGCTGGGACTACAGCACCCGCCACAATGCCTGGCTATTTTTTGGTTGCAGCTGTCATTGTTGTTTGGCAGGCCTGGGCTGGATTCAAACCCGGCAGCTCAGGTGTATGTGGCTGGCACCTTAGCCGTTTGAGCCACAGGTGCCAAGCCAGTATAGTTTCTTGATAAGAAACTTGGTATTCATTCTACCATTTGAAAGATCAGGTACAATAATGATAATTACAATAAGCAAAACCTAGAGTCATTTTAAACATTTACTATATGCCTGGTTGGGTACAAAAATAACAAAAGTAAATTCAATCATTTTAGTTTCAAGGAAACCATAAAAATGAGTACTATTATTAATAACAGCAATATCTAATATTTGTCGGTTGCTTACCTTAAAGCAGGCAATATACTTATCACATCGTATGATGATGTCACTTGATCTTCACAAGTAGCTTTTAATACATGTATCAATATTAAAAAGCCATTTTTATTACTGAGGGTAACAACTATTATTTCTCTCTTTGTGTATACGATTCTTCTACTTAACTTTGGTGCGTCTAACCATCATTATAAATCTGCAAGATAAATTCATTATTCCTGCTTTATAGATGAGAAAGTTTAGGTTTAGCGAAGTGAAACAACTTGTCTTAACATGACACAGCCAATTGATTTAAAAAATTAACAGCTGTTACTTATCGAGGGCCCAAGATAGCATTTTAACCCAAGTCTGTATAATTCTAATTTGTGTGCTCATTCTGTTATATTGATGCTGCTGTTTCTCCCTTGAACTGCTTGGAGTTAACACTCTGTAATTATTAACTCACCAGATTGGCACTGAATGAACAGTGAAACAAGATGGTCCATTCACGAGGGCTGGTGTGATCGCTGCTTGTTGTTTGTGAGAACACTGTGGAACATTCACAGACCCCCACCAGCCATCTCCTTTGCAGGTGTTGTCATTACTGTTTCATTTCTCGGTATATACAGCAAGGTAAGCTTCCAGTATTGACCCAGGCAGCAAACGTGTTTCACCTTAATGCTAAGTCAGTTATTGAAAGGGTAGAAGTTCTGGCATGCACTGTTTAAACTGGCTGCCGACAGAAACAAACAGAGTAATCACTGAAGTGTAGGAGACACCTACCGGTATTTGGGACCACCCACTGTGTTCTGGAGAGCCTCTTTCTATAAGAGGGATTCTTCCCCTTTTATTGACCACTTGGATTTTCGGGTGGGGGGGGGCTGACTTCACATGGATTTTGGTAGGGGAGGCTGACTTCACCTTCTGGTCCAGGAGGTAAACAGTTGAATAAGTTTAATGAGTAAGTCTACTCTATTTCCATGCCTACTCATTTATGCTGAATAGCACACTTAGGGCTAGCAGGAGCCCACTTATCATTTAATTACTGAGAAAAAATATGCTTTTCTAGATGAAATTGTAACATCTGATATATTATAATCCCAATCTCCTGGTTGTCGATTTTGCCACTTTTTGGTGAGAGCTAGAGAATGAAGTCTCCAAGAAGGAGAAGGGGAAGATGGAATGAGAACTGAATTCTTATTTCATCATCTGAGCACCGGTCCACTGCTGTCCCTAAAGGCAAATACCCCAAGATCTTTCCATTGTATGAAAAATAAAATCTCCTCCTTTCCCCGTTCAAAGCCAATTTTAGTTGAGGTACTATTATTTGCAGCTAAAATTCTCCTAAGTTAGCAAATCAGCAAGAATATACAGGGAACATATACCAATCTGTTTTTCTTTTTTCATGAATCAAGTTGCACCTCAGTATTAAGAGATTCTACAAGTAAGCCAAGGTCTACAAAGCACATCTCTGTTCTTTCTTTCCCATCCAGAAGGGAAAGTAGATTGAAATACAAACATTTCCTGACTGCAAATACACACACACACACACGCATATATACATGAATAAACTGTCACACAGAGCTGCGTAATCTTTCAGTTAATGCGTGCTGTACATCACCACTCTGTTTAAATCTATGATTGAAGAAGAGTATATTTCTTTTTAACAACATGAGCAAAAAAATTATTTCCAGTTACATTTTTACAAATTGCTCTCAATTGTGACATTTATTCTACATCCCAATCAAGTGTAATTTAGCAGAAAAATTGCAGAATGTTTCTGTGTTGAAAATGTGTGAGGTTTTTGTAACAATTCCCATTCCCTTAAATTTCCCGACTACATAGGGGTGGGCCTGTGTGGTTCAGATAAACCCATTAAGGTCTAAGGGTGCCTCTGAACCCTCTCTACCATTACAATCAGATGGCCAGTTAAGAAGTTTCACTGGTTTTCACAGTAAAACAGTCAAAATAGCTCAGAAGTTTAAGGCCCTGTTTGGTTTCAGGTATCTTAATGAAAAACGTGTGTTGATGTGAGACAAGCCCATCATTCATTTAGTGATTGAGATACAAAATGCGGTAAGAAAAGCTCTATTATACTCTGATCTGATGGGACCTTGGGTCTCTAGTCCAGCAGTTGCCAAACCCTGGGCTATGGATCAGAGGATGAAGTTTTCACCATGCTGTGGCAAAAGAAGAAAAATCAATGTTGAATAGTGAAGTGTTTTTTTTTTTCTCTCCAAAGTGAAATTTGTTCCATTTAAAATGATTGTCCTTTAATTCAAGAGTATGTTCTTCCAATTCTTGGCTTGAATTATTTATTTGATAAAATAGTGGCGATATTACATGATAATTTTAAAAAATGAATTTAATGGAAAAAATACAATGTGGCAACCTCATGGTTTTAAAATTTTTTGTTGGTCTGGTAACTAATCATTGTTCTTGGAAATAATGATAAGTATTGATTTTATGCACTAGCATTTGTAAGGTGCTATCTATATGCCCAGCGCTGTGCTAAATGGTGTGCGTCTTTAATCCTCACTTCAAAACTACTGCAGGGAGCTACTGTTATTTCCATTTTACAGATGAGGAAAATGAAGCCCAGGGAATTTAAGGAGTTTGACTAAGAGCACACTATGGTAAAGTGGAAGAACTCAATTTTTGTAGCAAGTGGTCTTGTCCAGAACTTCATCATATCTTTCATTTGGAATGTGAATGTGCTTGGATCAGGAATAATGACAGTGACATCTTTTTGAGCCTTTTGGGAAGAGAAAGCTGAATGATAGCTGTAGACTCTGAAATCAGAATGGAGGGGAGAATTTATTGGCCTCCTATTCTTGAAAGCTTTCAGATGAGGCAGTGCATAGACTAACAATCTGTGGGCTGTAGAAACTGAGTACTCCTTTTTCATATTACATATTACATGGGGGAAAAAAGGCAACCAAATAAGTGTCCTGGATAATTTGAATAGCAAGCTACTGATACTGTTCACTTTCTACTTTGCTATGAAACTACAGTATTTTTGTTATGAATAAGAGAGAACAGGGCCGTCTTTGTTCACATGTTCTTTTATCCCTCTGAATAATTATTCTTGTATATATTTCCTCAACTCCAGGAGATCTTTCAATCTCTTATTTTTCTTACCACTCTAGCCAATTATCTCAAAAGGCAACAGCCTAAAGTACCACAGAAGGGACTTTTTTTCCCTGTTATCAATAAGGATTAGACAGATTCACTCTCAGTAAGGCTAAAATAAACAGAACATAGCCCATGGGTGGTGGGAAGAGTCTAAGGTGACCTCCATTACCCCCGCCTGCTAATGTTGACACCCTTAGATGGGCCTCTCCCTTTGAATGTGGGCAGTACCTGTGACTGGCTTCTGTCATTTGAGTTTGGCAAGGATAATAGCATGTCCCTTCTATGATCATATTATGTAGGATTCTAACAATTGTTTTGCTAGAACTCTCTTTTTCCCAGATTGGCCTTTACCAAGGAGTCATGTTGTGAGTTGCATATGGAAAAGACCACAGAATGAGAAGCTAAGGATGGTCTCTGCTCAATGACTGACAAAAAACTGAAGTTCTCATTCCTAAAGCCTGCCAGAAACTGAATTCTTCCAATTATTTCAAGAGCTTGGAAGCAGATTTTACTATGCTACAAACTAGATTCTGCAAGTCTCTTCTGAGATGCTAGTCCTGTTTAACACCTGGATTATAGCTTTGCAGAGGACCCAGTTGGGCCTACACTGCTGATCCACAAAAACTGGCAGATAATTAGTGCATGTTGTTTTAAGCTGTTGAGTTGGTACTAATAATGTTACATAGCTACATATATGTAATACTCTAGGCTTGTGGCTTAGGAGGCTAAGATGATGCTGATTGATATTCCCTGAGAAGGAGGACTCACTGGAGGTCCAGAGCATGAGGATGCAGGAACAAGATGACTTCAAGTGGGCACATTGGGTCCACAGAGGCTGAGGATGTCCCAGTGGAAGATGTCCAATAGGCAGAAGGATATAGAGACTTGGGGCTTCTCAAAGAAGACTCAGGAGGACATACAGACTTAGAGTCATTGCAGGCTAGATTTTCTGGAAGCAGATTCTCAGATGGAAATTAATATGCAAGAGAAGGCCACAGGATGGGTGGGGGTGGGGCAAGCACATCTGCAACGCAGACCCTTTGGGAAATAACCATTACCCTGCTGCAGAGTTTCTCTAAAAACTATTTCTGATTCATTAATTCAACAAATATTTATTGATGTCCACAGCATGCCAACCCTGTATGAACATTTTCTGAAAGTTCTATCTTGGCATTTTCAAAACATGAAATATACCTGTTGCCATATATAAACATTCTCTATCAGAGAAAGCATTTTCTGGCAGAATCACTGAACCACCTACATGAGTCAAGGAATTATTTGTTAACAAGTAAGAATAAGACATTGAACTGACATTTCTTTTTTAGGCATTGAGATTTTGATAACTTTTTTTCTGACGTTGGCAGGGGGAAATTACACTACCAACATTAGGGATAGTGTTTTACATAATGAATGTTGTTGGCTCTGGTGATTTCAGAGAGACAATACTTAGATAATTTTCCTCTGGATCCTGTGGAACCCCCTCGATTGATCGAGAGCATTGGCTATCCATCATGGTCTTTGCCATGTTAAATATGTGCATTGACACCACGTGGAACAACAAACAAAGCTGAAAAGAAAATTTTTAACTATTAAAAAAGGAGAATGAGAGAAAGGCAACTTAGATGAATTATTTCAGTGGAGCAGTATAGATAAAAGACATTTAATTTCCAAGACCATGTTTGTCATTAATAACCAACACATGTTTGTCAATAATGTACTTTCACTAATTTCCTTTTTTTTTTTTTGCTTTTCTATACATAATGAGTAAGTTTTTTTCTTGTTCTCAATATTTTTTTATTTTTTTTTAAATAATTTTATTAAATCATAATTGTGTACATTGGTACAATCATAGGGCAGATTGTGCTTCATATACGACCAGAAATATTTTGATTGTACTGTTAGAGATAGCCTTCATGACATTTTCTTGATCACTATATAAAGACATTGATACCCTACATTTAATAAGTTTCATCAGTACCCTGCTAAGATGCACCATAGGTGTGATCCCACTAATTGTCCTCCCTCCACCCATCCTCCCCTCTCCCCTTCCCTCCCCTCCCTTTCCCTTTTCCCTATATTTTTGTGCTATAATTGGGTTTTAGCCTTCATATGAAAGCTATAAATTAGCTTCATATTAGGGCTGAGTACATTGGATACTTTTTCTTCCATTCTTGAGATACTTTGCTAAGAAGAATATGTTCCAACTCCATCCATGTAAACACGAAAGAGGTAAAGTCTCCATCTTTCTTTAAGGCTGCATAGTATTCCATGGTATACATGTATCACAATTTATTAATCCAGTCATGGGTGAATAGGCACTTGGGCTTCTTGCATGACTTAGCAATTATGAATTGGACTGCAATAAACATTCTGGTAGAAATATCCTTATTATGATGTGATTTTTGGTCTTCTGGACATATACCTAATAAAGGAATCATAGGATGGAATGACAGATCTATTTTTAGAACTCTAAGTATTCTCCAAATATCTTTCCAAAAGGAATGCATTAGTTTGCATTCCCACCAGCAATGTAGAAGTGTTCCCTTTTCTTTGCATCCACGCCAACATCTCTGGTTTGGGGATTTTGTTATGTGGGCTAATCTTATGGGAGTTAGATGATATCCCAAAGTAGTTTTGATTTGCATTTCTCTGATCATTAAGGACGGTGAGCATTTTTTCATGTGTCTGTAGGCTGTGCGCCTGTCCCCTTTAGAGAAGTTTCTCTTCAAGTCCTTTTCCCACCCTGAGATGGGATCACTTGCCCTTTTGTTGCCAATACACTTGAGTTCTCTGTGTATTCTGGTTATTAAACCTTTGTCTGAAGCATAACCTGCAAATATTTTCTCCCATTCTGAGAGCTGTCTGCCTGCTACACTTACTGTGTTCTTAGCAATGCAGCTTTTTAGTTTGATCAGGTCCCAGTACTGTATGTTTGATACTGCTTCAATTGCCTGGGGAGTCCTCTTCATAAAAAATTCACCCAGGCCAATTCCCTCGAGAGTTTTCCCTGCACTTTCTTCTAATATTTTTATAGTTTCATGTCTTAAGTTAAAATCTTTGATCCAGTGAGAGTCTATTTTGGTTAATGGTGAAAGATATGGGTCCAGTTTCAGTCTCTACAGGTCGCCAGCCAGTTCACCCAGCACCATTTGTTAAATAGGGAATCTTTTCCCCCACTGAATGTTTTTAATTGGCTTGTCAAAGATCAAATAGCGGTAAGCAGCTGGGTTCATCTCTTGATTCTCTATTCTGTTCCATACATCTATCTCTCTGTTTTTGTGCCAGTAACATGCTGTTTTGATCACTATCGATTTATAGTACAATCTCAGGTCTGCTAGCATGATTCCTCCTAATTTGTTTTTATTTCTAAGTAATGTCTTGGCTATTCGAGGCTTTTTTCTGAATCCATATAAAATGAAGTATTATTTTTTCGAGGTCTTTAAAATATGACAATGGAACTTTAATAGGAATTGCATTAAAATTGATATTGCTTTGGGCAATATGGACATTGTAACAATGTTGATTCTTTCCAGCCATGAGCATGGTATATTTTTCCATTTGTTGACATTTTCAGCTGTTTCTTTTCTTAGAGTTTCATGGTTCTCTTTATACAGATCTTTCACATCCTTTATAAGATAAATTCCCAAATATTTCATCTTCGACAAATGGTATATTTTAGTATATTAAACTAAAAAGTTTCCACACCACAAAGGAAACAGCATGTAGTGAAGAGGCATATTGAGCGGAAGAAAATATTTGCAAACTATTCATATGACAATAAACTAACATCCTGAATGTACAAGGAACTCAATGGGGGGGTGGTCCTACTAAAATGTGGGCAAAGGACATGAATAGACATTTCTCAAAAGAACACATGGCCAGCAGCTATACAGGGTGGACATAAAGTTCATGCACAATTTAAAATAGTTTACTTATTGCACATTAACTTTATGTACATCCTGTAGGAAAAAATTCTCAACATTACTAATTATCAGGGAAATGCAAATCAAAACTACAAAGAGATGTCACCTTAACACCATTGGAATGACTATTACTAAAAAGAAAAAAAAAATAAGATACTGGCAAGAATATGGAGAAAAGGGAACTCAGATACATTGTTGATCATAGTGTAAATTAGAACAGCCTCTCTGTAACACAGAATGGAGATTTCTCAAAATAAAAACAGAACAACCATAAAATTCAGTCCTTTTCCAAAGGAAAGGACACCAGTATATTGAAGAGATATCTATCTGCACTCATGTTTATTGCAGCACTACTTATAATAGCAAAGATACGGCCTCAACCTAGGTGTCTATCAACAAACAGATACAGAAAATATGGTATATATACACACAATGGAATACAATTCAGTCATAAAAAGAATTAAATCATGTCATTTGAAGTAATGTGGATGGAACTAGGGGTTATATGTTAAGTAAGATAAGCCAGGCATGCAAAGATAGGGACCACATTTTCTCACTGTCATGCGGGAGCTAAAATAGTTAATCTCATGGAGGCAGAGAGTAAAATGATAGGTACTAAAGACTGGCAAGGATTTGTGTATGTGGCAAGTGGGAAGGAAGAAAGGTGGGTAAATGAGTGTAGACCTAGGTAGTTAGGTAAAAGGAATAAGTTCTAATGTTTGATAACAAAGTAGGGTGACAATAGTTAACAACAATGAATTATATATTTTGAAATAGCTAGGACAGAGGACTTGAAATGTGCCCAACACGTAGAAATGATAAATGCTCAACTTGGTGGATACCTTAAATACTCTGATTTGATCATTACACCTTCTAGGCACATGACAAAATATCTCAAGTGTCCCATAAATATGCAAACATGTTATGTAACTGTAAAACAATGAATGACAGTAACCTTGTGATAAATGATGTAAGCAAGATAATGGAGGAGTATTTTTAAAGTACTGAAAGAACATAACAAACTCTCAACTTAGAATTCTATAACCAGGAAGAGTATCTTTTGGAAGTGAAGGTGACGGAGGTAAGGGAAATCTCTGCACCTTCTGCTCAGTTGCTATGAGCCCACAACTGCTCTCAAAAATAGTTTATTTTAAAAAAATAAGGTGAAGTTAAGACCTTTCCAGATAAATAAAATCCAAATAATTCAGCAGAGGTAATTGCACTAGAATAAATGTCAAAGGAATTCTTTCAGACAGAAGGAAAATGGTCTTGAATGAAAACTGGGAGCTAATTAAAGAATGAAGAATGCCAGAAATGGTAGCTCCATGGATATATATGTTTTTTTCTTATAATTAAAATATATTTGACATTTTAAAGCAGAAACAATGCTACTCACAAAGGCCTGTTATGTGGGTGCCATTATCTCCATTTTAGAGATAAGGAAACTAAGACTCATACAAATAAAGTACTTCCCCAGGGACACAGTTATACCTGACATCAAAGCCCCTACCTCTTTCACAAAAGCTGTATATGACTTTAACTGTGAAACTAGTTAGTATGATTTCTATTTATTAACTATCAATATTCAGAAATTTGAGGAGGCTTTAGAAGGTATTTGGTCAAGTAACACTGATCTAAACTAACTAAGCACCTTTATACAGAAGTTCAAGTCCAACAGATAAATTAAAGTCTATCTCAGCACAATTGCCTCTCTCCTTTTATTTCTACATGAATAATGTATTTCTGTTGGTTCATTTTATGCCATTTGGCATTGTTCATCTCTTTCTTTCCTAGATCAGAACATTTCCAACCGTGCCTCATGTGAAATTAATGTATCTATGTATGTTCTATGGTGAAATGTAGTAGGAACGGTGAATTAAGTAATCTTATTCCCTATAGAATATTATACAATCTTAAATATATTAGCATGGGTTACATTATCTTACATCTCTAAGAGAAGAAAGAAAATACATGGTATTTCCCTAGTAATGTCATTCCAGAAAGTTATTTGTGTAACTTTTATAAATAGAGCATAATTTTGCTTTCTGTTGTCAAACAAGATATCAGTGGTCAGAGCAGGATATAATTTTTAAAAATTATGCAATCTTAGTATTTTAGCTGAACTTTAGAAAACACATATAGGCATCTGAAATAGGTCATCAGTGACAAAAGGTTAGACATTCTCAGATCTACTGGTGATTTGTTCGGCACTAATAAGTAAACATTATATGTTAAAAAGTAAGCAGTGCCCCAAAGAAAAAATTGATATCACTACAAAAATACTCCTGGAAATAAAACATTTCTAAATTGGAGGTAAACGTCATATTTGCCATCTTGCTCTTTTCTTCTTTCCTGTTAACACCCTTTTTGATTGTTGCAGGATATAAGTTGTTAGGGTGGTAAGAACTCACCTCAACTATATGGAAATTCAGGAAGATGTCTCAAAGAGAAGAGTGTAGCCTAATGCTTCTCACACATTAGCATGCATATGAATCAGTTAAAATTCAGATTTTAAAAAAAAACCTGTTCTTTCTCCCTGTTTACTCCTTGCCTCACACTGAGCTGTCCTCCCAGTATTACTCATTCTACAAGCCCAGTTAGCGCAAGCGTCACAAGCACCCCAACCAAAACCAACTGCATGCTCTTCCACTGCATGTCATTAGTATTTATATAGAAGCATTTATCAAGGAGTGCACTTTGTACTGGAGCCGTGTACATTATGCCAACTTTTCCCATTACATCTTGAGGTCTTGCTGATAAGATTCCTTTTCTTATCTATTTTTAAACCCACTTCCTCACAGTACTTAATATAGAGACATACCATAATAAATACTTGTTTAATTATGTACTAAAATGTATTAGGCAATCTAAAGAGAAGAATTTACCATCTTAGTTTGGAAACATGACACATAAAACCATTTGAGAAAAATACAAGCCTATAAATAAGAAAAACAGCTATCATGTGCTGAGAGATTATTAGATGCCAGGCACTGTACCAAGCATAGTTCACACGTTGTCTTTGATCCTCCTAAAACCTCTAGGAGAAGTTGTACCATAGATTAGACACAGTACCTTCAACTGACTGAATAACCTATGTTTTCCCATTTTCCATCAGTTGCCTATGATACAATTTACCTTCTAATTATATGGCAAACTGATCAAGAATATTCCAAAGTTCTTCATGGAAACGTTCCCTTCTGCAGAGAAAGTGCCCTGTCCAGGCTAATCCTCAACCCAGATAAACAGCAGAGCTAATGGAAGGTCAGTAGGTGTGGATAAAGCTTTGGCTTCCCCCAGCCATCCAAAGTGGAGAACAAACATCCTTCCTATTGCACAGAGGCAGGACTCCTTTGTTCCTCAACAAAGGCTAAGGGAGGTACAATGAAGGGTTAGTAATCATCTTGAAACTAGAAGCAGAAGGGAACACATTTTTGGAATCTGTTCGTAAGATTGAAGCCATATTTTTAGAGAAAACTCCCAACAAAAAGAAAGAAGTCAGAGATGCAGGTCCTAGATAATGAGGACAGAAAAGTATAGTCGGACCAAGGATGGACTTAAGAGGTACTTGTGCAATGAGCAGAAGATGGCAGAGAAGCAGCCAGAGTCACAGCTCATTACACACATCCATTCTTGCATTTTGTCCATAAATGTATGCTGGGATGCACTCTGTGTGAGGTGCCAAATATAGTCAGTAAAATTGGCCCACTCTCTTTCTTCACAGAGTTTACAGGGTGGCTAGAAATACCTATGTGTTGCTGCGGGGTGGTAATAGTGTCCCCAAATAGCCATATCCAACCACAAATTAAGAATGTTTACAAACAGGGTCTTTGCTAATGTCATTAGTTGGGATGATGTTTTGCTGGATTAAGGTGGGCCCCAAATCTATAGACTGATAGGAAGAGGAGAAGATATGCAGAGATACTAAGTTCAATAACTGATGGGAGAGGAAAAGATATGCAGAGATACTAAGTTCAATAACCAATAGGAAGAGGAGAGGATATGCAGACACACTAAGTCCAATAACCAATAGGAAGAGGAGAGGATATGCAGAGATGCTAAGTCCAATAACCAATAGGAAGAGCAGAGGATATGCAGACACGCTAAGTCCAATAACCAATAGGAAGAGGAGAAGATATGCAGAGATGCTAAGTCCAATAACCAATAGGAAGAGGAGAGGATATGCAGACATGCTAAGTCCAATAACCAATAGGAAGAGGAGAGGATATGCAGAGATGCTAAGTCCATTAACCAATAGGAAGAGGAGAAGATATGCAGAGATGCTAAATCCAATAACCAAAAGGAAGAGGAGAATATATGCAGAGATGCGAAATTCAGTAATTGATGGGAAGAGGAGAGGATATGCAGAGACACACACAGAAGAATGCGTGTGCAGTCAAAGGCAATGACTGGAGTGATGTCTGTCTACAAGCCAAAGGATAGCCATAATGGCTGACAACCACCAGCAACTGGAAGAATGACAGGAAAAAGATTCTCCTTCTGATTAGGGACAGAAAGGGGCTATGGAGAAGTAAGAGAAAATTCTGGCCCCCTAGTTAAAAAGGGCCCTGAAGCAAATGAGTTTTAGGAACTTTGTTACTCAGTTGAACAAGTATGTCCTGTTCTCCAAAAAATGCTGCTTCCAGCTTGTGGCATGAGCTGGGATAATGCACACAGTTATAGAATAGTGCACACAGCAAATGTCACAGACTTCACCAGACTAACAGACACCACCACACAACTGCCAGGAAAACAGCAGGTAGTGATTACTGTTAACAGGTAAAGGAAAATGGGCACATGTGGCAGCAAAGGTAACCTGGAACCAATAAGTGGACAGGAATACCTAAGGGACTTGGGGAGATGATGAAAACTCTTATAATCACAGGAAGAACTAAAATAAGATACTCACACTTGTGTACTGCCTTTGTGTGGGGTCTCCTTTCACTCGAGAGGGGGGCCCTTTTCCAACATCTCTGGAAAAGTCTGTGCTTATGTATGCTTTCCTTCCTTCATATAAACTGCACTCTTCTCCTGTTGCATCGGGGTCCTGGCTGCTGTATCTCCACCTCCCCATACCTTACTTTCTCTGTGACTCCACTAAATTTTCTAGTTCTGCTGAGTAAATCGGACCAGGTCTACTGAACAGCTTGAAGGTCAACTTGGAGACCCCTGACACCCTCCAAGGCTCCAAAAGGAATCAACCCTGATGACACTTTGATTTCATATGTCTGGCCTCCAGAACCAGGAGGGACTAAATTGTTATTATTCTAAGCTACCCACTTTGTATAAATTCTTTGTGGCAGCCCTAGGAAAGTAATACAATTAGGCCACAAACTTTTTTTTTTATTATTAAATAATGTTTGTGTACATAAATGCAATCATAGGGTACAATGTGCTAGGTTTATATACAATTTGAAATATTTTCATCAAACTGGTTGACATAGCTTTCATGGTATTTTCTTAGTTATTGTGTACAGACATTTATATTCTACATTTAGCAAGTTGCACTTTATACCCAAGTTGTCAGGAGAAGGCACCATTTATATTTCCCAAATTAGCCCAATAACCTTCACAAATCCTCATCCTGAAGGATAGTGGTGAAAGTTTCCACCATATGCTTTTGGAGGGGACACATTCTAACCATAACAAAAATGATTTACCACAGAAAAAGGTAAACTTCCCTCTAAATTTTTCAAACTATTATCCTCATTACATTGAGTAAACAAAAATGCAAATAAAATATTTGATGACTATTAAGAATAAAATAAATGGAATGTAAATAGCAGAAAATAATTGAGGATTTCTTGAAATAGTTAACACACCTGGGGCATAATAATCCCCTAATGACTTAAAATTCCTGTCATTGCAGCAGTAGCTATAGCATTGTTCTGGGTCATTCTACTATGAACTGCAATAATTTACAAGATGCTGGATGAGGCGTGGGCCTATTCATGGCTCAGCTGTTGGTGGATGGATGGCTTGACTAGAACCTCAAGCAGTATTTCCAGCACATGAATGCCATTGTCAATTTTCCGAACATATCTTCAGAATTTCTACCAAGTACCATGTCTCTGTAAATGGTATTTCTGTAGCTCCAGTTGCCTTTGTTTCCATTAGCTGCAATGCCCCCTCATGAAAATGCTACACCTTATGACCTTTCCTTTGTCTCAGTCACCAGCACACATCCAGACTGAGGAAGACCCAGAGACCCCAGACCACAAGACCCACAGCGGTAGCCATATTGGCAAGCGTCAGAAATAACAGGAGGCTGGGGCTATACTGGTGACAGGTGTCACCACAAACACCACCTAGGTGATGAGGGAAGGTCGGTATGAGGCTTTCCCACTTCAAAAGGAGGCAGATCCTTCATCTCACCACCAACCTCAGTCAGTGAGCTGACACAGGCAAATGCTCCCTGCATAAGGCTGGGGCTGCCCCTATCATTGACATGGCAACTAAAAAGCTCTAGGGAAGGGAAAGCTTCTAAAACAGCCTGTCATCATTAAGATCAAATTTTTTAGCAAGAGCCAAGGAGAAGATTAAGGGTAGATGTGTGTGCCTGAGTGTGCATATGTGTGTATGTGTGGGCAGAAGGAAAGGGGTCTGTGTCCTGGTGACTTGAAGCCACACTGAGTCCATTAAATGCTAACAAAAGCTTTCAAAAATGCTTTTATCACAAGAGGTTAGCTGTCCTCCAACATCCTGTCACTTGTATTTTTTTGACATATAATTGTACCTATTTTATGGGGTAAAATGTGATGTTCTGATACATATATACACTGTACAATGATCAAATCATGGTAACCAGCAAATCAGTCATCTTAAAGCTTTATCACTTTTTTGATGTGTAAGCTTCCCAAGTCCTCTTCTCTTTCCCCAGGAAGGGCATCTCTGTGTGGACTGCCCTCCACCTCTTTGAGCTACAGGGAAGGGAAAGGAAGGCTTTCCTAGCCACTGATTTCCCCCTAGTCCAGGGCAGCTTCCATGGTGGGCATGACCATTCTGCACAGGTTGTCTCCATATCTCACAGTTACTACGTGGTAAACTTCTGGCATCTTTTTGGCTTTTCTCTAGTTGAGCACATTGCACATGAGATTATGAACTTCCTTCACCCTCAAATCTCCTTTCCTGCTACCCATATTGGTAAAATCCTATATTTTCTTTAGAATTATTCTACCATCATCCCTTTGATGAAACTATCCCTCATCTTCCCAAGGAAAATTAATTATTCTGTTTTATGCAACCCCCCTGAACCTCATATTATACACATTCCCACTGGTGCATCTCATATCCAGCGTCACATGTGTTTATTTACCTGATTGCCTCTGACTATTTTCTTGAGGGAGCAAATCATGTTTCAGTTTCAGGAGCAAATCACCTAGCCGTTCAGGTCAGTGGTTCTCTATCCTAAAATCATCTGGGAAAATTTAAATAAATAATAATTCCTGGTAAAATCCCCCGGGCTTCTGGTTTAATTAGTCGAGGGGTTGGCTTTAAAGTGATTTTTAAGTTAGATTGTTTTTGAATACCACACATAATTTTAATGCATGGCCAAGCTTGAGAGTCATTGTCCTCAGAATAGGGCTTGGCATGTTACATCCTTTGCCATTTAACTGTTTCATGTCTCTTACATTTAATGCTCTTAAATTTTATCATGTTTCCACCTACAACTGTTGTTGAGTCACCAAAATATCACTTAGTGATAGTGATATTTTTTAATAGTCCCTGAAAAACTAAATAAACCTTTGAAATGGGAGTCTCCATCCATCAGTGCTATCCTCAGAGGATGGCTCATAAAAACACTCAATAACTCCCTCTGAAGGAGTCATAGGCTGCTGCTTACTTTATTATTTTTGTATGAAACCCACACGTGTCCTGAAAGATACGCAGTGGCCCCCAAACAGAACTCTGAAGAACAACAACAAATCTGATGGGTGCTCCCAGAATGTTTGAATTCCCCCAATCTGTCCTCCCCCAGCCTCGTATTCTGAAGACAGCTGGCAGAGAGCAGGATCTGCTTTACTATAATTCCACACAGGAGGAGATCATTGCCATCAGCATGGCTGCATGGGTGCCTAGGTGAGATTGCCCTGTTTTGTGCTATTTTGATTTGGAGCAAGTTTTGCACTGTGATGCTCAGATTCAAATGCAGAAAGGGGGTTTCACATCAGGTGAATGATGGTATAAGCTGGGAGCCTCTTGGGAGAACTTTGGCATATTTCTGAGGCTACATAGACAAAAAAAGAACCTTGAACAGTTCTCATTCTAATAGCATCTTCAGAGTTTCCCCCCATCAGCTCCTTCCTCAGTGGTCGGAGCATCTGGAGGCAAATTGGGAGTACCCTGCTATTAATGACGCTGACCCCATTTGCTTCCTGAACCATAAATGCAGAGTCCACTCCCTATTCTCTGTTTCCTAGTTTGACCTGGAGGCCAGCCTTCCTTCTATCTGTGCTGATTTCTACATACTTTAAAATTCAGGTAACAGTTGGACTTAATGAGAGCAGACAGATTCTAATTCTTCCCCTTTATTAGTTTGAAAGCCATATTAACCTGGTCCAAGCTGACCTTATAAAAGCTGCTGCGAGAGCTTGTTTGTATGGAGCAAAATCATCCTCATCCCTTTGCCTGAAATGTCTTCCCTGGTGCCGATAACCTATTATTTAAAATTAATTCTTTAATATGTAGGGCAGCCAGATTAGTGCAAGATGCCTGTCTCACCCCCCCTTGGTAATAATACCAACCTTCCAGGGCCAGGGTGAAATCCAATTTATCACCTAGCACATTGGAGGGAAGAGGAGAGAAAAGGCTGATTCTGGATAAGCAGCATCAGTGCAGGTTTGAGGGGCAACAATGAGCCCAGCCCTGGGATGGGTCCAACGATGTGGGCTTCTGGGTTCTTCTTGTGCACTGAGGGGGCAGATTCGTCATTTTTAAAGGATGGAAGATGCAAAGGGACTGCACAGAATCTTTATAATAATAACCGGCAGATAGCAGATTTATATGCATTACCCATTTTCCCCTCATAATGATCCTGAGAGAATGGCACTACTTACTATTGTCTCCCTGACTTTACAAATGGGGAAACTGAGGCTCAGGAAGGTGAGAAATTTACCTGCAGTCACACACCTAAAGAAATGATGACACTGGGATTTGGACTCAAAGAATTTGACCCCCTCTTTGCTAAGAAGAACATGTTCCAGCTCCATCCATGTAAACACAAAAGAGGTAAAGTCTTGGATTAATAAATTGTGGTACATGCATACCATGGAATACTATGCAGACTGCTTATTCTTGAAAGGCAGTTCCCAACATCCAGTCAGAAGTGTTTGGGAAGAGGGTGAGGACTGGAGGTCTAGGTTATGAGCCAGGAAGCGTAGAACATTGTGGAATTGACTCTTGATGAGAGATGAGGAACCTTCACAGAATTTTTCTTAATGGTCTATTTGAGATTGCCAGATGCAGAATGGTGGCCAGGGACTTGGCTCATTTGCCTTGGGAGTGGTGGGAGTTCAGTACCTGTGGTCTAAGATAACACACCATGGGATGCTGGTGACTCAGCCCACACAAATAGCCTGCACATTTTGAGAAGGTATGAGAACTGTTATGACTGCAATTCTACAAACTTTTAATGTATTTAAATCTAAAATATTCCTGTATAATATACAAGATTTTTAGAAATTTGCTTTTCCTGTTGCTAGGATACTAATACTCTTAGAAACATGGGTATGATAGGATTAATGGAAATTTATTTTTGGGAATATGAGTATGGAGAAGTGAGCAACTACAGAACAGGGAATGAAGTCTCCAAAACAAATGGTTGGGTATAGGTATATTTTCTAGGCTAGGATGGGAAGGTCTGGGAGAGGAATCTAGGAAGACAGAGTATAGTGCCTGAGAAAGCTGAGAAATGACGGTCATCTGAGAGCAAGTCAGAGACTAGAAGGCTTAGTACACTGAGCACTTGGAGAAGATGATAATAATCAATAAGCTCTCTTTCCCTCATACATCACAATCCCTATTTGGTGAGAGAGATACACTTTCTTCATTATATCCATATTTCAAACTGTGACTTGAAATCTAATGCAACAATTTCTATAATCAT
Organism: Arctocebus calabarensis; assembly: GCA_963573935.1. NCBI lineage: Eukaryota > Metazoa > Chordata > Mammalia > Primates > Lorisidae > Arctocebus > Arctocebus calabarensis. The sequence continues at coordinate 16,973 of CAUYON010019846.1, read as the reverse complement.
ATTTAAAATATAAATATGACCAAATATTGAACTAACACATTTTAGGTTAATCCTTGACATGAACTATCCAATTTACCCTGTTTTCAAATTCAAAACTGCATTTCCCTCCTCCCCATGCCAAATGTCGGTGGAAATTTTTATTTTAGATGATGTCTGTTCTGTTGCTTATCAGACAGAAGAATAACTATGTCACTTTGTTATTTTCACATCATGGTTCCCAGTTAACTTATATTTAAATTATATAATTTAAAAGAAAGATTTTATTTGGTGAATGTGTGCATTATATGTTGCTGGAAATCTTTGTATTCTTTCTTTTCCAAGATTAAAGAAAGGTAGCAATAGTTTTAAGACATTGAGAGAAAGATACAATTCATTTTGATTCATCCCTTGTGACTCATAATACACTGCACCAGGTCAAAGAGTGGGGGAAAAACTCCATTTCCCAATTCCACAATAATTTGAAGATAAATTCTCCTATTACTAAGTAAACATGAATAGTGCTTACTCCTGTAGTTTATGATCAGCAAAATGGGTTCTAGAATAGTTTAAAATTGAGATCATGTCTACAAATCCAAAGCATCAAATACTTCTCCCAGGGATTTAGTGGTAAAAGCAAAGAAAAAAATATTACCAGATCCCATTTCTAATCATGGCAGCCAACTATAAATTCCCTGGTCTCTTTTCTTGTTTGTTCATTTCCCCCAATGTATTGCATTTTAATCCTGTTAAAAGTTGTTTCATTTAAGCCCCAATTCTAGGCATAGTCTTGTCTCATTCTCAAATCCCCTACCCTGGTTAATATTATACTTATTAAAAAGATCTTCATGAAAAGATAGTGGCTCCACTTGTGAGTTGCATATGAAATTATTATCAACATATTTAAATATGACTAGAGTAGAATTTGAGGTATGAAGTTTTTTCTTTGTGCCTAATTCTAAAACCTTTATATACACCTACAGTATGTGTGTTTGAGTTGTGGGAAAAAAAGTGTTACTAGAAGAAAACGCCAGTTTAGCTATTTTTTGCTGATAAAATGAGACTGGAATTTTATCACTTAAACATCATCAAAAACCATGAAAGCATTTAATTAATTTTCATTCTACAAAGTTGTGAAGCCAATGAATTATTTTTAATTAAAATGGTAATTAATAACAGCCTAATTTCTTATGTATGTATTAGACCCTGCCAAATGGCGAATTAGGGGGGAAAATAAACATTATTCCTGCAAAGTATTTGAAAAGGCAAAGTAATGCATTTCTTGTTCCTTTCCTACCAAGATTTTATTATCAATTTCCATTATTTCTAGCTGACTTGTTGAGGGTCAGACTTCAAGCCTAATGGCTTAAGTTGGTTTACCATTAGTCCCATCTAGTGTTCCAAGACTTCTTGATACCACGTTAGTATGTGAATATCAGATGCTAGGAAAGAGTTACAACATTAACTCAATTGATCCTTAATAATGCCACAGCGTATTTTATTATTTATTTTATTTTATTTTTTTTTGTTGTTGTTGTTGCAGTTTTGGCCAGGGCCAGGTTCGAACCTGCCACTCTCAGTATATGGGACCTGTGCCCTACTCCCTAAGCCACAGGCACTGCCCACATGGTGTATTTTAACATTCTTGATAACTGCATGTCAGTTCCACTTCTGTGTATGATGAAGAGCTACTGTACTTAGACAATAGATAAAAACTAATTTATAACCTCTCTCAATTTCTTGCTTTGTCTGCCGAGCTGCAAAGAGTCTGGCCCTATTCTCCATACTATGGCCGGAGTGGATCACTGGAAAATTTGGAACACACCATGCACATTCTAACCTATCCTCATGCTGTCCCGTTCCTTTCCCCCCACCACCATGCAATGCATTTTCTCTTCACACTGCTTTGATTCTTTCCATTTTCTCTCAACTCTTCCTAATTTGTCATCTTTCACCTGTGTCCTCTGAGTGTTCTCTCTCATGAGAAAGTCCTCTCTTACTCTATCAAACTTTTACTGAACTTTCAATCCAACTCTTACAAAATTCTTGGCTCTACCCTGACATTTTTTCTGCTCTGACCCTTCCCCTCCCCCCAAAATGATTCTCTGGTCTACTTAAAACCTTGAGAGGAAATTGGTTGTTCCTTGAACTCCCCAATGCCATTTAAAAAATCCTGCTTCTATTTTTATGCAAGGCTGCTTTCCCTCTTAATTTATGCCACCCATCATTCCATCTTCAATCCTCCTTTTGCAGTAATGAAACTATCTATGTTTTGGTCATTCTCCCATAATTACTGATGTTGTTTGTACCTGGGTCACAACCATCCTCTATAGCCCATATTATACCATCAAACCATATAATTAGTATACATTTATGGCAGGTCTAGTTAACACTTCAGCCCCATGGGTGTTTGCCTTAATCCTTCAACTCTTTGACTCTGTCAGAAAATATACACCCTCCCTTGACTACTATCTGGCCTTCTCTCTCTCATATTCCAAAGTTCACTATACCTGCTCACTGCCCTTTAGAGCCTTTCAGTTCCTCATTCCTCAATTCTTCCAGCTCTAACAGTCTATACCATGCACCTCTCTTCACTCCTTTCCTTCCTTCCTTCTTTTTTGTCATTTCAGATTAATATGACGGTACACATGATTAGGTTACATTGTGTGAATTTGAAAGATAAAAGTTGAGTGCTTGAGTCATCCTTCCTTCTCCACTAAGGACAACTTTTTTATCTAAATCTTTTGTATTCTTTCCATTTCATTGTATCCCACTCAGAAACATTTCATCCAGGAAAGTGAGGCCTCCTCAAATGAACCATACCCAATCTCCTCTTTCTCTGAAGCTCAGCTGCATCTGTTATTACCTCACTTAGCCCTTGTCATCTCAAGGCCAAATACCCCTCTGGTATCCTTGACTCTATTTGCTCTTGTTTCTTTCAGGATCTTGCCCCATTAATTAGGTATCTTTTCTATGATATGGCTATTCTTTTATTTTCTACAATGTCTTTTTCTCTATACTTCTTCTCAGTGAATGATGCTGCTGTTTACAGAGTCACTCAAGTCATTGGAAAATTGGGAGCCATTTTGCATCTTTTTATCTTTCATGTCCATTTCTACTTAGTAATATTAGTAGTAAGAATGTTCAATCACAGACTTACTACTGTGTGCCAGCCACTGTTCTAAGTGCTTTACATATGTTAATTCATTTAAAATTGAGATCCACAATGACCCTATGACCATTCTGTGAATTAGATGTTATTCTTATCACTATTTTACAGACAAGGACATTGAGGCACAAAGAAACTAAGTAGCCTCCCCAAGGTCACCTTGCTGGTAAGGGATGAGGCAGAAATTAAGCAACAGATGGTGGTTGTAATTCCTGTTTATATTAAAAATGTCTCACTATACAATATTACCTAAGTCTAGGCTCTTGACAACTCTTACCTCAATTGCAATAGCCCCCAAATGTTCTCAGTGGTTCTGGTCTTATTCTCCTCAGATTCTCACTCTGTAGTATCCCCCATAGATTGGCCTATCAATAATATTAATGCCACTGTTTATAAACTAAAAGTGAATGAAGTAGAAGTGATCATTATTTTGTTGAGATTTTAATCCCATAACTTTTTAAAAAAAGATTTTATATTGATGAATTATAAATGTTCGAGTTGGACCGAAGAAAGCTGATAGAATAAAATTAAGTAGTTAAGTCTCAGTTTGAGGCTGATGGATTCAAATTCTGACCTTAACATTTACTAGCTATTGGATTTGGGGCAAGTTCCTTAACCTCTCTGTGCTTTAGTTCTCCATGTTTGACATGGGAATCATAATAATACATCCTAGGGTGAGCATAAGAAATAAATTAGTTAATATATGTAAAGTGTTTTTTAAAATGCAGGCATAAAATAAATTGCTATGGAAGTGTTAGCTCTTATTACCCACATGTGGAAGTTAGGCAAGCTGGTTGGAGAATAAGATTAGAATTCAAAATAGTCTTGATAAACTATCATACTTTTCATCAGGAGACTAGAATAGTACTCTTGCCAGAATGCATATAGCACATACTGTGATGTGCTGCATAACATTGCTTTGTGATGGAGATCTTCCATGTGCAAGACCGAATCATGCTAAAGCCTGTCTTCTGGTATTCGGAGTTGCCTTCCTTGATTTGGAAACAGGAATACAGGTCATTGCCAAAGTAATTCCATATAGACATGTGTCCTCTTCCAAACAAGTGTAGAGTTTCTTTTAGACAAGCAAAAGGGCTATAATCCATATGACATAATTTTCAGGATACTGTTAGCACCCTAGTAAGCCAGGAAATCAATCTCCCAGCCACCACAACCCTCTAGGAAACATCTGTTGGACCATTTGCCATGAGAAAGAGTGAACATGGGCCTGGCAGCCCTGGCTCAGCAGAAACCTCTGTCCAGGAGGGTTGATGGAAGCAGCCTGCTGGCTTGGAAATGGTACCTTTCTCCAAGTTTTTGAAAGCACAGGAATATTGTAAAAGGTAGCACAGACAATGGTGCTGTTTCATGTTGACTTGTCCTCCAAGTCATTCAGCTACTGGGAACAATTATCATTCAAATCTTTCTCTTATGCAAACACCAATTCCATTTTCTTTAGGCTTGAAAGGATCCAAGCCTTCCCACTGAACATGTAGTTTTTACTAAAGGTGACTATGGTTGCTTGAAGTCCAGTGAGTTATCGCCTGATTCAAACTGACCAAACTCAGCAGCCAGGTACATGAAGCAATGCTAGATTTTTAAGGGTCTGATAAAGAAAGAAAACTCAAGACGAATTCAATCTGACCTGAGAAATAAGTGAGTCGCTGACAAAAGAGGAGGGGGCCTGGGAACCCAAAGAGACAGCTTGACAGCAGACAGAAAACAATTTAACACTCAGACAGAGTAGAAAATTGAGATCCACAACTATGGCCAAAAGATACAACCCGAACGAACTGCCCCGAAACAAGAGCTAAAAGGACACAATGTATTACATAGACTTTTCTCATCACAAGATGTAAGCTAATCTACTTTGCTAAAAACAAACACATTTCACCCTTGAGAGTGTATTAAGTGCTCTGTAAAGGGTCTTGGATTTAATTTGTAAGACACATTTCATCAGATATTTAGAATTTTCACTGTAGAATTCTTGGCCTCTAGTGTTCTTTATTTTCTGATTCCTGTGAGATAATCAGAACCACATTCACCCGGGGAGCAAATCACAGCCTAATTTTTTCCTAACTCTTACATTTCCCAAATAAATGCCTATATATCAGGTATTATTTTCTAAATAAAGATTTTGAAGAATTCAGCAACAAATCTCCTGCACATACACTAGTTGCATAAATAAAACAATGATCCAGACAAGCTAGAAATTTCTTGAGCCATTTGCCCTTTCCGGTCTGGAATCAGTAACAATGGCACCTGTTTGTCTGTAATTATACTATTGGTGTTTTTTACTTTAAAACTTTGAAGACTATCTTATTAACTAGTCAACAAACCTTCATTGAGCGCTGACTGTACAATTCTAATTATGCAACACAACATAGCTATACCGTGTTTAGTGTTTTTGCATATCTCACAGATCTGTTTGTATATGCTAAAATAGACATGAAGAAAAGGTACTGTGTTCAGGATACTGCTTTAGATAACTTCACAGTGAATATATTTAGCATGTGCTCCTCAGTCAGAAAGCACATAGTGATTATCATAACTGTTAACTAAAAATCCACCATGTTGCTTATTTGTCTCATATTGACTCACATATGAATAATATTTTGAGGAAGTAAATCAGATTACATGATAGGCCTATGGTTAAAAGGTGATGCCTGTTAGGAGATTAGTGAAAAAATTAAGTCATGTTAATGTGAGTCCTATTTACAATGAAATAATATGCATGTCATTTTAACCTGAAAGTCATTTGGCTTACTACATCATGCTTTATTTGAGAGGCCTGCCACAGCTGTATTTTCAAAAGATAATTCAAATGCTTGAGGTGATGGATACCCTAATTACCTTGATTTCATTAATCCATATTATATGTCTGTATCAAAGATCATATGTACTCTATAAATATATGTAGTTATTATGTATTCATAATAATTAAAAATAATTTTTAAAAGATAGCTCAAATAAAAGGTAGAATCCTGGAAGTCATCTGTTTCTCTTATATTCAATTCAAAGAAATCCTTTCTTTGGTGTCTGAGTTCATCTCTTTCTTCTGCATTCCTCCTCCTGCTGTCAGCTGTAAGACCTCATCCTCACCTTCCCAGACAAGCACAGCAGCTTTCAAACTGGTCATTCAGCTGCCAAGCTGTTAACCACAGACCCACCTGAAACATTTATATGACCACATCACTCTTGCTTAAAATCCTCAGTGGTTTTCTAGAACTCGGTGATTGAATCTAACCAGGACCAAAAGCACAGGCATCTCCCATAAAGTAGAGTTAAGGCCAAAATATAAAGAAAGGATAATGGATATATCAGTAGTTGGGGCTGAGAGGTTTGATGCATTGACATCTTCAATATACAACTAAGGCATCTCATTCAATTTGATAGGCAGTGGATATCTATCAGGGCCTTTTATTTTTCCTTTAATATTATGCTTTAGGAAAATTAATCTTGCTATGTTGTTTAGCATGAATTGAAGGGAAAATGGGTAAACTATTGCAATGATCTTAGGAAATAAATAGAAGTTCTGAGTTAGAATAATGGCAGTGAAAATGGAAAAGAGGGGAGAGAAACCAGTGGAGTTGTCATAATTTGGTCATTATAGTAGGTAGAATCAGGGGAGAAAGGAAAACACAGAGTCAAGTATTTGCAATGATTGCTTGAGAATATATCTTTCATTGCTTAGTTTAGCCATCAAAGATTTAGAAATAAATTTCTGTTCAACTCTTCTAAAAACAAAAGTGATTGTGAATTGGAAGGTCAACTTCCAATAGGGTCAAGTAGAGCAAAAAGAGGTGTTTAGTGATGTGCTTGCCACAGTCACAGCTCAAGGATGCTCTGGCTGTGAATTCCTGGCTTTGGTCTTTGTCCAGTGGTCTCTGTAGCTTTTATAAACAACCACCAGCCTCGCCATTCCTTATAAAAAAAAATTCCTTGCTGTCTGAAAGTGTCAGGTCTACCAAAACATTAAAACAGCAGTTTGAAGCAAGAAAAGGCACAATTAGAGAATTACCATGCCACTGTGGCAGTGGGCTGGAGGTCTTCTTCGTTATACTTCACACTGGAATCAGAACAGACCAGTTTCTGCAATCTGAAAACCCCTCTTCTCAGGGAGGACATCACAGGCCACCCACCAGCTGCTCAGCACTAAGCTGCAACTGCACCATCACCGCAAGTTAATCTCCCGGGCTAGGATTTTGGTCTACATTCTACTGCTGCAATAAACATCATAAATAAATGCCACAGCCATTTACCTAGTTTGCTGTTTGTAAGGATTCTCAGCTGGGAGAGGACCACACAGCCTTCATACAGCTGCTCATGTGTTCTTTCTAATGGGATATGAAGTGCCGAGTTTTAAGAATCTTGGAAGGCTGCCTTTCCCTCTGAGCCTGACTAAGGGCAAGTCCACCTGCAACTTCACGTCAGTGTCTTTGGGGCAAGTTCATAGGCAAATTTTATTTGGTTGCTTGTCCCCACTGGTTGGGACAAGCAACCAAAACCTTTGAACTGTTTCAACTCAGAGCCCAGCATAGTTTGCTGGGATTCACCATCTTAGCAGCCAGTCACTAGGGCACTCACTGGAACAGAGGAAATGGTGAGATGTGAACAAGTCACAGATTGTGGCTTTCTATCTCCTAAATGTGCTCCCATTTTAGACGCAGAGAAACCTTACGCATGTGGCCAGAGCAGGCAGGTGCCAAGCCCCATGGCACTTGTGGTAAAGGAGGCCATTCTCTGGAACACTTAAAGGCCAAAATACTGTTTTTAGAAGGAAAGTACTTCCAGAACTATACTGTGGCCTTTAACTTAATTAGTCAATTAAAGTAGGAAAATCTTTCAAAAGAATCATGCAAATAAAAGGACATTGCCCAAGGCTGCTTCCAGGGAAAGAAAAGAGGTTTTTTTGCATGGCACAGGCCAGAAGTGTGGGTCTAAATGTTTCCCCAAAAGTACTGAAAAAACTTAAAAAAAAGTGTCATAGGTTCTCAAGGAGCTCCTGTCCTGGGGATGTGCAGGTACCCACTTTTCAAATATAAGGGTGGACCTTGTAGAAAAGTCTTACCATTACAACATGAAAATTTTAATATTTATTATTCCCATTTTACAACTTACCTTTTGGCCAGATTAAATAAGAAATACATTTAATAATATCATCTGTATATTTTTATTGTATTGGGACAATAATAAATTGAAAATACTGAAACATAAGATAATTTCAATAAAGTTAAAGGCTACTCAACTAAAATCTATGTCTTTTCAAAGGTTCTGGTCAAATGTGGGTATTGCTAAGTAGTTCTAATCGGTTCTATAATTCCTCTACCCTACTGGAGTTAGTTAGGTATAGACTTTAAACACAAAATGCCCCAAAGTACATCTTTAATTGAGAAAAATTTTCCGGTAATTTATAAATGCCTCTAACCTTGGTTCTCACATGGAACTTTTCTGGTGAGGGAAGAAAGTAAAACACTCAAATATATTATATCTGTGTTTGGTGCTTCGAGAAAATAGAAAGAACATGAGAAGGCAGGCGAGTAAATAGGGGCCTTATGATGATAAACCTATGACGATTCATGTATTATATAGTAAAGAGATAAAAATTAATTCAGAAAACTTGTCAGGCTATCATCTTAATTATTCAGACTCTTACGCACCTGCTACTGGTGAAAATAGGAGACAGTTTATTTTCCAATTTGGTTTTCTTCATTGATTTAATTAATGAAATGATTTGTTAGACTTTTCATTTTATTTGGTCTCATGTAAACTCATGACATTAGTTTCTTCATCCAAAATAGAGAGTGGGGGCAAACTCCTGTTTAGAAACCTGCTATTCACATATAGAAGGTGTTTCAATGTTAATTGATCAAATACTTCCTTCCTACTAGGTTTAATTTACTCATTGGGTCTTTCACTCTTTTTAGATGCATTTACTTTTGGAGTTACCTATCATAAAATTTTTTTCGAGTGGCCTGTTATTTATTCACCGTGCATATAAAAAAGCTGTTTTTTATTTGAATGGTGTTTAAGACTTGGATTTTTTTCAGATATTTGGAAAAAACAGTATTGTGTGATTTCTTTCGCCCACACAGAATACAGAACATGCCAAAAAAGTATACATGTTTTAAGAAAGAGAAAAACTGCATTAAATCTATAATACTCTAGTCATGTTTGACTTCTACAATGACAAGAAAGGTGCTCAGCGTGACTTGTATTTATTTTTTATTAGCAGCATATATTGAGTATTACAATTTTAATATAGTATTTTCCTTTCCTAAAATGTATATACATTTTGGGTACCCTGTATATATAGATAAAAGGCTTTTTCAAGGTAATATAAGTGAACTAGTTCTAATTTATTGTTTTAATGCAATAGATAGTATTTTTAAAAGCTAATTTTTAAGGAGTAGGCTAAAATTTGTGACATCCTTTTTTTCCACCCAAAATAGAAACATGTTCTTAGAATAGTAAATGTTCTCAAAAGGAAAATGCTACCAACTTTTCTTCAAACTTAACTTTCCTAGTTTAACTAGATTCCAGGGAGGTCAAAACATGCAGTACATTGTTACCTCTGTGTTCTATATTTCATAAACATTCTAAGTATTGCATTTCCTTTTATGATAATGATTTGTCAATGTCCAAATATTTTAGTTCAAAGAAATCATTTACCTACTCTATGACCTCACATTAATACTTTGCAGAAAGAACAGTTCTAATCTACTTCCGCACTTTGATTTTGCTAAATCTGTTTCTGTGCATGTTCTCTGGTTATTTTAAAAAGTTGATTTTATGGGTCTTTTCCTTATCATATGGTAAACTTATGGTCATTGTAGAAAAATTGAAGAAGTTCAATCCTTATCTTTCTATGCAAGAAAACAATTTGAGTGGGATGTATTATTTAATTTTTTTGCTTGAATGTTTACATTTTTAGCTTTGCATTTTTTTAAAGTGAATTATATTCTCCTGTCATCAAGTCTTGTGAGTGAAAATAGTAGTCAGTAATGGAGACATTAAAGCCACTTTTTTTTTTGTTATCTTTATCATTAAATCATAGCTGTGTACAATAGTGCAATCAAGGGGCTCAATGTGCTGGTTTCATATACAATCTTAACTATTTTCATTAAACTGATTAACATAGACTTCCTGGCAATTTCTCCGTTATTATATGAAGAAATTTGTATTCTGCATTTAGATGCAAGGTTCACCTGTACCCGTCTAAGATGCACCGTAGTTGTGGCCCCACCAATTACCCTCCCTCCCCCCCAACTTCCCCTCTCCCCTCCCTACCCTTGCCCTTTTCCCTATATTCTTGTGTTATAGTTGGGTTATACCATTCATAAGACAGCTATAAATTAGCATCATAGTAGGGCTGAGTACTTTGGATACTTTTTTTTTCATTCTTGAGATACTTTGCTAAGAAGAATATGTTCCAGATCCACTTCATGTAAACATGAAAGAGGTAAAGTCTCCATCTTTCTTTAAGGCTGCGTAATATACCATGTTATACATGTCCCACAATTTATTAATCCATTCGTGGATCAATGGGCACTTAGGTTTCTTCCATGACTTAGCAATTATGAATTGGGCTGCAATGAACATTCTGGTACAGATGTCTTTGTTATAATGTGATTTTTGCTCTTCTGGGTATTTACCTAGTAAAGGAATTATAGGACCAAATGGCAGATCAATTTTTAGATCTCTAAGTATTATCCAAACATCTTTCCAAAAGGAACGTATTAGTGTGCATTCCCACCAGCAGTGTAGAAGTGTTCCATTTCTCCACATCTACGCCAACATCTCTGGTTTGGGGATTTTGTTATGTGGGCTAATCTTACTGGAGTTAAGTGATATCAAAAAGTAGTTTTGATTTGCATTTCTCTGATGATTAAGGATGGTGAGCAGTTTTTCATGTGTCTGTAGGCTGTGTGCCTGTCTTCTTTAGAGAAGTCTCTCTTCAAGTCTTTTGCCCATTCTGAGATGGGATCACTTGTTCTCTTCTTGCTAATATGTTTGAGTTCTCTGTGGATTCTGGTTATTAAATCTTTGTCAGAGGCATAACCTGCAAACATTTTCTCCCATTCTGAGGGCTGTCTGCTTGCTAAACTTACTATGTTCTTGGCTGTACAGAAACTTTTTAGTTTGATCAGGTCCCAATAGTGTATCTTTAATACTGCTTCAATTGCCTGGGGAGTCGTCCTCATAAAATATTCACCCAAGCCAATTCCTTCAAGAGTTTTCCCTGCACTTTCTTCTAGAATTTTTATAGTTTCATGTCTTAAGTTTAAGTCTTTAATCCAGTGAGAGTCTATCGTAGTTAATGGTGAGAGGTGTGGGTTCAGTTTCAGTCTCTTACAGGTCGCTAGCCGGTTCACCCAGCACCATTTGTTAAATAGAGAGTCTTTTCCCCACTGAATGTTTTTAGTTGGCTTGTCAAAGATCAAGTAACGGTAAGTACCTGGATTCATCTCTTGGTTCTCTATTCTGTTCCAAACATCTACCTCTCTGTTTTTGTGCCAGTACCATGCTGTTTTGATCACTATCGATTTATAGTAGTGTCTCAGGTCTGGTAGCGTGATTCTTCCTGCTTTGTTTTTATTTCTGAGTAATGTCTTGGCTATTCAAGTTTTTTTCTGATTTCATATAAAATGAAGTATTATTTTTTCAAGATCTTTAAAATACGTCAATGGAGCTTTAATAGGAATTGCATTAAAATTATATATTGCTTTGGGTAGTATAGACATTTTAACAATATTGATTCTTTCCAAGCCATGAGCATGGTATGTTTTTCCATTTGTTGACATGTTAAGCTATTTCTTTTCTTAAAGTTTCATAGTTCTCTTTATAAAGATCTTTCACATTCTTTGTTAGGTAAGCTCCAAATATTTCATCTTCTTTGGTACTACTGTGAATGGAATAGAGTCCTTGACTGTTTTTTTTTTTTTTTGGCTTGGCTATTGTTGGTGTATATAAAGGCTACAGATATATGGGTGTTGATTTTGTAGCCTGAGATGCTGCTGTATTCCTTGATCACTTCTAAAAGTTTTGTAGTAGAATCTTTGGTGTTTTCCAGATATACAATCATATCATCTGCGAAAAGTGAAAGTTTGATCTCTTCTGACCCTCTTTGGATACCCTTGATCGCCTTTTCTTCCCTAATTGCAATGGCTAAAACTTCCATTACAATGTTGAAGAGCAGAGTAGATAATGGGCAACCTTGCCTGATTCCTGATCTAAGTGGAAATGATTTCAATTTAACTCCATTCAATATGATATTGTCTGTGGGTTTGCTGTAAATGGCCTGTATTAGTTTAAGAAATGTCCCTTCTATACCAATTTTTTAAGTGCTTTAATCATGAAGGGATGCTGGATATCATCAAAAGCTTTTTCTGCATCAATTGAGAGAATCATATGGTCTTTATTTTTTAATTTGTTTTTGTGCTGAATTGCATTTATAGATTTATGTATATTGAAGCAGCCTTGAGATCCTGGGATAAAGCCCACTTGGTCATGGTGTATAATTTGTTCGATGTGTTGCTGGATTCTGTTTGCTAGGATCTTGTTGAATATTTTTGCATCAATATTCATTACTGATATTGGTCTATAATTTTCTTTTCTTGTTGGATCTTTCCCTGGTTTAGGGATCAAGGTGATGTTTACTTCATAGACTGTATTGGGTAGTATTCCTACTTTTTCATATTTTGGAAGAGTTTTAGTAATATAGGTACTAATTCCTCTTTAAAGGTTTGGTAGAATTCTGACGTGAAGCCATCTGGCCCCGGACTTTTCTTCTTAGGGAGATTTTATATTGTTGATGCTATTTCAGAACTTGATATAGGCCTGTTCAACATTTCCACTTGGTTCTAGCTAAATCTTAGTAGGTGGCCTGCTTCCAAGTATTGGTCAGTTTCCTTCAGATTTTCATATTTCTGAGAGTACAGTTTCTTGTAGTATTCATTGAGGATTTTTTTGATTTCTAAGAGGTCTGTTGTTATTTCATCTTTACTATTTCTGATTGAAAAAATTAGAGATTTTACTCTTTTTCCTGGTTAAGTTAGCCAAAAGTTTATCTATCTTATTGACCTTTTCAAAAAACCAACTTTTTGATTTATTGATCGGTTCTCTAACTTGTTTGTTTTCAATTTCATTTAATTCTGCTCTAATTTTGGTTATTTCTTTTCTTCTGCTGGGTTTAGAGTTGGAAAGTTCTTATTCTCCGGTTGCTTGAGATGTCCCATTAAGTGGTTAACTTCCTCCCTTTCTGTTTTCTTGAGGAAGGCTTGCAGTGCTATAAATTTCCCTCTTAGGACTGCCTTTGCAGTATCCCAGAGGTTCTGATAATTTGTATTTTCATTGTCATTTTGTTCCAATAATTTGGTGATTTCCTTCTTAATCTCGTCTATGACCCATCTATATCCTTCAGCATAAGGTTATTTAGCTTCCATGTTTTTGTATGAGTTTGCAGATTCCTGTTATTGTTGAGTTCAAATTTTATTCCATGGTGGTCCAAGAAGATGCAAGGAATAATTTCTATTTTTTTAAATTTGCTAAGGTTAGACTTGTGACCTAGGATGTGATCAATTTTGGAGTATGTTCCATGGGCTATAGAGAGGAATGTGTATTCAATTTTATTAGGATGAAATGTTCTGTAGATGTCTGTTAACTCCTGATGTTGAATGGTTAAGTTCAAGTCTAAAATATCTTTACTTAGCCTCTTCTTATAGGATCTATCCAGCACTGCTAAAGGAGTATTAAAATCTCCAACTACTATGGAGCTTGAGGATATCATGTTACTCATGTCTATTAGAGTTTTTCTTATAAATTGAGATTTGCATTCTGATTGGGTGCATAAATATTAATAATTGAAATCACATCATATTGAGTATTATCTTTAACAAATATGAAATGTCCATCTTTATCCTTCCTTACTTTGGTTGGTTTAAAGCCTGTTGTATCTGCAAATAAGATTGCAAGACCTGCTTTTTTCTGTTTTCCATTTGCCTGGAATATTGATGACCATCCCTTCACCTTGAGTCTAAATTTTTCTTTTAAGGTAAGATGAGATTCTTGTATCGAGCAGATATCTGGCCTGAGTTTTTGTATCCAGTCAGCCAACCTATGCCTTTTTAGAGGACAATTTAAACCATTCACATTAATAGAAAATATTGATAAATCTTTAGAAAATCTAGTGGACATTTTTAATCCTTTCATCATTATGGAAGTTGGAATTTGATAAAAAGTTTCTGGATGAGTTTACTTTTGCGTTGGAGGATTACGCTGGTCATTATGGAGGATAGGTCTAAGAATATCCAGGAGAGCAGGTTTGATTATAGCAAATTTTTTCAACATGTGGATGTCATTAAAGTATTTAATTTCTCCATCATAAATGAAACTCAGTTTGGCTGGATACAGGATCCTGGGTTGAAAGTTATTTTGTTCTAGGAAATTAAAAGTCGATGACTATTCTCTTCTAGCTTGAAAGGTTTGATCAGAGAGATCTGCAGTTATTCTAATATTCTTCCCTTTGTAAGTTATTGATTTCTTGCATCTGGTTGCTTTCAAAATGTTCTCCTTCATATTTACTTTAGTGAACTTAATTATGATGTGCCTGGGAGATGTCTTATTCAGATTGAGTTGTGCTGGGATTCTGAAACTGTCTGCTATCTGAATTTCAGAATCTCTTGGCATATCTGGAAAGTTCTCTTTCATAATCTCATGAATAAGACATTCTGTGTCTTGTGAAGCTGCTTCATCGCTTTCAGGGATCCCAATGAGGCGAATATTGGTTTTCTTTGAGTTATCCAAGAGCTCTCTGAGAGAGTGATGTTTTTGCTTTCCATTTCTCTTGCTCTTTGGAGGTTTGAGAGCGTTCGAAAGCTTTGTCTTCCATGTCAGAAATCCTTTCTCCTGCTTGCTCCATTCTGTTACTGAGGGATTCTACTGAATTTCTCAGATCTTTGAGGGCTGCAACTTCTTGTCTCAATGTGTCAAAATCTTTGGTCATTTTGTCTTTGAATTCGTTGAATTCTTTTTTTTTTTTGAGACAGAGCCTCAAGCTTTCACCCTGGGTAGAGTGCCGTGGCATTACAGCTCACAGCAACCTCCAATTCCTGGGCTCAAGCGAGTCTCCTGCCTCTGCCTCCCAAGTAGCTGGGACTGCAGGCACCTGCCACAACGCCCGGCCATTTTTGATTTGGTTGTAGCCATCATTGTTGTTTGGCGGGCCCAGGCTGGATTCGAACCCGCCAGCTTAGGTGTACGTGGCTGGCACCTTAGCCCGCTGAGCCACAGGCGCTGAGCCAAATTCGTTGAATTCTTGAGACATATTTTGGTTCATCTTTTGAATTACTGCCTGAAATTCTAATTCCATCTTTTTTTCCATTCCGTTGATCTTATTTGCAATCCAGATTCTGAATTTGATTTTAGACATTTCAGTCATTTGCCTATGCAGGAGATCTTGTGCTGTGTCTGCCTTGTCGTTACGTGGAGGGGTTGGAATACTCTGATTATTCATATTGCCAGAGTTTTTCTGTTGATTCCGCCCCATGGTTGTTTTTCACCATTGTGTCTGGCCCTTCAAGTGGTGGGCACAGGGTCGTGCAGTTGTCTGGGAAGTTTTTGGCTGCCAGTGGGCCTCCAGAGAGGCCTGGCAGTTGCTGGTGGGGGTCCCTGGAAGAAGGCTGGCCTGTAGAGTCCCTGTGCCAGATGGAGGCCCGCACGGTCTCCTGGACTGTCCCTGGCCAGGGACAGGCCTGCGGGGGCCCTGCTGGTGCCAGGCAGAGGCCCACACAGTCTCCAGGGGAGTTCCTGGCCAGGGGCAGACCTGCGGAGGCCTGGCAGTTGTCTGCAGAGTCTGTAGCAGACAGCCGGCCTGTTAAAGCCCTGCAGGTTTAGGGCACAGGGCTGCACGGTTGCCAGCAGATTTACTGGCCAGGGGCGGAGCTGTGGGGTCCCTGTGGGTGCCAGGCAGAGGTCTGCACAGTTTCCGGGGGAGTTCCTGGCCTGGGGCATACCTGCAGAAGCCTGGTGATCACCAGCAGTGTTTCTAGCAGTCGGGGCGGCCTGTGGAAGCCTGGCAAGCATGGGGCACAGGGCCAGGCAGCTGCCGGGGGACTTTCTGGTGGGGGGACGGGCCTGCAGAGGCCTGGCAGTTGTAGGCCGAGTTCCTCCAGAAGACAGGCCTGTGGAAGCCCTGCAGGCTCAGGGCTCAGGGCTGCATGGTCGCCAAGGGATTTACTGGCCAGGCGCTGGCGTGCAGGGGCCCTGCGAGTGCCAGGCGGAGGCCCGTGCAGTCTCTGTGGAAGTTCCTGGCCAGGGGCCAACCTGCATAGGCCTGGTGGTTGTCAGCAGAGTTTCTAGCAGACGGCGGGCCTGCAGAAGTCCAGCAAGCACCGGGTGCAGGGCCAGGCTGCTTCCAGGGGAATTCCTGGCCGGTGGGCATGCCTGCAGAGGCCTGGCAGTTGCAGGCAGAGTTCCTGGCAGAAAGCAGGCCTGCGGAAGCCCTGCAGGCTCGGGGTGCAGGGCTGCACAGTCACCAGGGGATTTACTGGCCACAGGCGGACCTGCGGGGTCCCTGCAGGTGCCAGGTGGAGGCGCATGCGTTCACTGAGGGATGATTTCCTGGTCGGGGGCAGACCTGTGTAGGTCTGGCAGTCACTGTAAGAGTTTCTAGCAGAAGACGGGCCTGTGGAAGCCCAGCAAGCACGGGGCACAGGGCCAGCCACTTGCCTGTGGCTTCCCTGGCAGGAGGGGAGGGAGGCTCGCCTCTGCCCCCCCCCCAGAGTCTTAAGTTCAGAATGGTGGGGAAAGCTTTAGTTCAGTTTTTCTG
>CAUYON010019844.1:0-31318 GCA_963573935.1 Arctocebus calabarensis | reverse complement strand
TACAGTAGTGCCAAAGAAGATGAAATATCTAGGAGTGTACTTAACTAAGGATGTGAAAGATCTCTATAAAGAGAACTATGAAACTCTGAGAAAAGAAATAGCTGAAGATGTTAACAAATGGAAAAATATACCATGCTCATGTCTGGGAAGAATTAACATTGTCAAAATGTCTATACTACCTAAAGCAATCTACATATTTAATGCGATCCCTATTAAAGCACCTCTGTCATACTTTAAAGACTTGGAAAAATTAGTACTTCATTTTATATGGAAACAGAAAAAAACTCAAATAGCCAAGACCTTACTCAGATATAAAAACAAATCAGAAGAAATCACACTTTCAGACTTCAGACTATACTATAAATCGATAGTGATCAAAACAGCATGGTACTGGCACAAAAATAGAGAGATAGATGTATGGAACAGAATTGAAGACCAAGAGGTGAACCCAGACACTTATTGTCATTTGATTTTTGATAAGCCTATTAAAATATAAATTGGGGGAAAGAGTCTCTATTCAATAAATGACACGAGGTGAATTGACTGGCCACCTGTAAATACTGAAACTGGACCCACACCTTTCTCCTCTAAAAAAAATTGACTCTCACTGGTTAAAGGACTTAAACTTATGACATGAAACTATAAAAATTCTTAGAGAAAGTGCAAGGAAAACACTTGAAAAAATTGGCCTGGGAGATATAATAGTACTACTCACACAAAAACTTAAATTTCACCTCAAAAAAAATCACAAGACAAAAGAGAAAGCAATTTCACTGTTATAAAATAAGATATTTCATGCAAAGTATTAACTCTGCCCCCTCAAAGTCCAACCTCCCAACAAACAAAAAACTATCTAGGAATACCGCTATGCTAACATATTAACCACAGTATAATCATTCATAGGAAAACAGTAATTAAGCAATGAATTAAATTAAATAACAAAGTTCAAACTATCATAAACTCATAAACCACAATGATTTTACAAGACAAACAATTCCAGAAATCTTATAAACAATAAAAAAAGAAGAAATATTTCAATATCATTCTACTTAATCTGGATACACCTGATATTGAAACTGTAGAAAATATATTGTTATAAAGGGAAATTACAAACATGTTTCACTTATAAATGAGGATGTAATACCCTAAACAACATATTGACAAGTTGAATTAAAAAATTAATGTTTAAGTAATGTACTTTGGTCAAAATTGATAGGTACTATTATAACTATCTTGAGTGTCTTGCTTGTATTGTATCACATTATACCTTTGTTTAATTCTTAATAAGCTGTTCACTTGTTAAAAGTTTAAAAAAAAATTGACCTGGAAGAACACTTTATGAACAGGACACCCTAGGCAATTGAAGCAACATCAAAAATACACTACTGGGATCTGATCAAATTAAAAAGCTTCTGCACTGGCAAGAACACACTAAGTAAAGCAAATAGATAGCCCTCAGAATAGGAGAGGATTTTTGCAAGTTATATCTCCGACAAAGGTATAATAACCAGAGTCCACAGAGAACTAAAACTTATTACTAAGAAAAAAACAAGTGATCCCATTTCATTGCAGGCAAAAGACATGAATAGAAGCTTCTCTGAAAAAAACAGGTGCATGGTCTACAGAAACATGAAAAAATGTTCTTCATCTTTAATCATCAGAGAAATGCAAACCAAAACTACTCTGAAATACCATCTAACTCCAGTAAGAGTAGCCCACATCACAAAATCCCAAAACTACAGATGTTGGCGTGGATGTGGAGAAAAGGGAACACTTCTGCACTGCTGGTGGGAATGCAAGCTAGTATGTTCCTTTTGGAAGGAAGTTTGGAGAACACTCAGGGATCTAAACGTAGACCTACTGTTTTCAATTCCTCTTCTAGGTGTATATCCAAAGGCCCAAATACCACTTGACAATAAAGATATTTGCACCAGATTGTTCATTGCAGCTCAATTCATAATTGCCAAGTCATGGAAAAAGCCCAAGTACCCATCGATCCATGAATGGATTAATAAATTGTGGTATATGTACACCATGGAATCCTATGCGGCATTAAAAAAAATGGAGACTTTACCTCTTTTATGTTTACACAGATGGAGCTGGAAAATATTCTTCTCAGTAAAGTATCTCAGGAATGGAAAAAATATATATCCAAAGTACTCAGTACTACAGTGAAACCAATTTATAATCACTCACACTTGCATATGAAAAATGAAACACAACTATAGCCTAGGATGAGGAGGGAAGGGGAGAAAAAGAGGAAGGGAGATGGGTGGGTTGACTGAGGGAGGGTTAGTTGGGGACCACACCTATGGAGCATAATGCAAGTACAGTTGGATCTATCAGGTGTAGAACACAAATCCTGTAATTGGGTAAATGAGGTGAAAGCTATCTTGATTAGTAGCATGTAAGTATTCCAATGTGTACAAATAATTAACACATTGAAACACATAATGGCATAAGTGTATGTATGATCTATGTACAAATGACTTAATAAAAAAAAAAAAGAAAGAAAATGAGCATGCCCTAATCTAGTGATGCTACAACCCGCAAATAATTCTAAGAACATACATATCAAAATAGCATTGGAACTGGAAACAAAATCAACTCCATCAATAAAGAAATTGCTATTTAATTATGGTACATATGCATTATATAATACTATTTAGTTGTTAAAAAGAATATTCTTCTGTACTGCCATGGATTGACTATGATAAAAGGTTACAAAACATTATGTGTAGTAAAAATTCGATTTTTAAAACTAAAACTAAGTAAGTATAAGGTAAAGTGTAAGATGGCCTTATTTCACAGGGGAAATTAACGCTATACCAACAACAGAATGCGCCTTGCTTACTTGGGATTTTACAAACCAGATATTTCATAAACTATCTAAATTGATAACTGAAAATATCAAGTGTGACATTGATAGGATAAAAGGCTTCAAATTATATTCTCATAATCATATATCATATTGCTTTCAGTTGATATTTACACAGGACAACTGAGCCAGAAATTTTATACAATAACCCCCTATAGAACTTTAAACAAAATATTTAGTGTAAATAAACTTACATTTCAAGATTGCTAAGATTTGATTTTTAGTCTAATTTCTAACTTATGTCATATACTTTTCATGTTTGGATTCAAAATGGAGAAAATGGCCCCTATGGAGAAAATGAAATGTACAATTGAATCCTGTCCCGGTGCTTTTACACTATTTCAGGTTCTCTGACCTGAAATTTTTTAACAATAAAATACATTGCGGCATTAGGAAGGTTGAGAACCGCTAATTTAGGATAGATCAAGGTAAACACACTCTGTCAGACAGAAATTAAAAATACAAAAGCAAAAATACATTTTAGTCATTTTCATGTCTTCAAAAAGCAATTATTTCAGACAAAACAACTAAGCAGTGTTTGAATTGTGCAGAAATATTTCAGCCTCCTGAATTTTTAAGAGTCTTTTTATTCTGTAGTGTTTTTCATCATCTAAATTTCTATTAATTATAAACAATGTTGTGGCATTCATTCTGTCTTAACTTTATAGTTTACAAAAGCATGTTTCTCAGTACCTATGAAGATTGAGTCATAAATGAGTTTATGTCATGATTATCTAAATCAAAACAATAATTTTAAACACATGGTTCCTATTTAAATGCTACTAGAAAGGCAAGAATTTAAAAAAAAAAAAAGGTTTACCTTATGGGGAAACCATGAAAGCTATCTACCAATTTTCACTTTTCCTCCTGGAGTACCTTAGCAGAGAACTCACCTGTCCTCCTTGAAGTTAGTGGGGCCATATTGTTTGCGTTAGCTGGAGAAGTGTGAGCCAATGTGTATTTCCTCAGGTGAAAGCACCAATAGCCTGTGTGTGTTTCACCACGTTCTTTCTCTATCTTTCACTCTGTCACAGGAACACAGCACACACACACTGCTGCTTTATCACCTGGGTTTTCTGAGGGATCCCAGTGAGCAGAGCTCTTCTCAGAGTGGACAGGAGCCACAGGGGAGGTACAGCCCTCTGCAAAGCTTACAGCACCGAGATGGGGGTGCTTCTCATCACAGACACATCTAGGCTTTTCCGAGTGATACACCTAGGCCAGGCTTTGATTCCTGTCTGAGTTATGACTTGCTCAGGTAAAGCAAGACAAGGGTCAAAGAAAGAGAGCAGATGTCACAAAAGAGAGGGCAGGGGAGGGAGAGCAAAAGGTGTTCATGGAAAGCAAGATGAAATTCTTCCCATCTAATCCCAGATAAAAACGGCAGTTTAGGTTCAAAAGTTCCAAGTTTCGTGTGACCTACCGAAAAATAACCACTCCCGATAAACATTAATCCAAGTTTATTATAAACTCATTTGTTTGGAGTTTTAAGCTAGTTAAAGCACTAAAACTATATAAGTTGCATACCAACGCAAGCAACAAAATATACATACCATTATTGAATATCTTATACAATCCAGCAAGTAGGAAGAGCAGAAAACATATTTACTCACATGACAAAAACACATGTAATCTACTATTACAATGTTTCAGTAACAAGTTGAAGTACAACATTATTTACCAGGTGGTGGGACCTTTGACACCTAGATAAAGACGTAATAAATTGTACATTCCCAGCCTTTATATTCTGACTCTAAACATTTCATTGATTCAGAGCAATGATGGTATACAGGTGAAGCTAGTAACAGTTTTCACACACACACAAAAAAATTCACTCTCTATTTAACAAGTGCGCTTATCTGGGTTCTAACTCAAATTAGGCACAAAACTACCACACATTCTTCTTGTTTTGTATGGAAATGAGCAAACGAGACCACCTGAGACATAATAACTGCATCTGCATGTGCCTTTATTAACTTTTAGATAGGCCAATAATTAGAAGCAACTTTTCTAGAAAAAAATAATTTAAGGACATATTTTTATCACCTAGTTAAATCCATCAGTAAAAAAATCTGATGTTTTTGGATGTACTCACAACTAATTACAAGTCAGAATTATGTGTCTCTATATTGATAATAATAAAAACCCACGTGGGGGGGGTTGTCTCGATTTTTTTAAACTCACGAACACTTGGAAAAAGCATAGTAATGTTTTTAGTTCATTTGCCCAGTATAATGTAATTCCCCAGAAATCACATACACGAACAGTATGTGAAGTTGCTTCCACTCTACCCAATTTGAAGTCAAATCCAATTACTCTGGAGGTTTAATTAAGAGTTTTAAAATTGAGCTTAAAACATTCACATTGGTAAACCCATTGAAACTGTATGTACTATTTCAGAATAGTATGTATTTTTATTAGATAATCATAATATATTATGATGTACATTTATTTAAAAATATGTTTTGAAGTTAAAAGAGAAAAATAAGCATTTCACAAAGCATTGATTAGATTTTATCTGTATCAGTTCTGATATGAACAAACAAGCATATAAAACATGTGCTTGAAATTTGTTTTTATGGACTATTGCATGATAAATAATGAAATAAAGACAAAAAAACAGAAATCTGAACAAATATGACTTCTCATTAAACATTTATGTGAAAGTTATTGGTAGATGCTTCCCTCTGTCATTCATTCTACGGTAAATTACCAAACTACATGCACTATGTATACTAACAGAAATAAAGTTCTGAAGTCAGGTATGTACACTGCTGAGTTCACTTTCTCTAATTTTGTTTTCCTTGGAAGAGAAGTCTAAAATAATCCAGACACATATTCTTTCACTAATTTTTGTCTTTAACCTTTGATGTCACTTTCTTGGGTTTAACATCATTTTAAGCCCAGTTTGGCTGTCCCAAACCTATGTTTGGATAACGTAGATAGCCCTTCTAGGAAAGGCACAGAGAAACTCCCCTCTCACTCCCCAAAGCCTTGCATGCTCACATAATCTCACACGTGATCATGTCACAGCAGCACAGCCAGGGTGACATCCTGACCAATAGAACAAAAATTCTGCATGCATTTAGATGTCTCAGGGAGAAGAGGCTTGGTGCTGTTGGAGGATAAGTTTCTCCGCCATGTCTCTTCCCAGTCAAAATCCATGGACATGTTCTCTGCACCCTCCTATCCAGCACGATGAAGAATTGCTGAAATTTGGTTCCGCCTGCCTTAGTTCACAGAACAGCAACCCTACTAAGTAGCTGTAAAAATAAATACCTCCTCTGAAAGCAAATCCTCTACCTGAAAGTTCTAAGCTTCAAGTGCTCTTGAGACACATGAGAAAATTTATGTAATGCAACAGCAGTTGTAAACTGCAACCACTTTTTTTAAGTATATTCATTGGAGAAAAATATATACACACATACATGCATATATACATACATACACACATATATATACACCACAATAACCAATACAGGTCAGTTTAAATTACAAATGCACAAAACTTTGCAATTTCATGTTCACTTTATATGTAGAAACTATTACCTAGAATTTAATCTGGTAAGTATTTGTCAGTTATCTGCTATTCCTATGTGTTCTATATACAACAATAACCTAAATTTGTGTGACTAATTATTTACTGATCTTAAATTAAGAATATCATGTGCCTGTGTCTATGCATTTCTCTTCTTTAAACTCACTGAAAAAAAAAAACCCTGACTCCTTTTAAACCTTCAATGAGGATATTTTCTTAATTTCTTTTCATCTGCTTGACAGAATTTACCAAAATTCAGAGAAAGTAATAACAACTTCCAATGTAAATGACCCATCACAAGCGGGAGTTTGTGAACATGATAATTTAAGTCTATTGAATTGCACATACTTCCTAGAGAATCTGAAACCAAGGGAAGATTAATTTTAAAATGAATCTAAGTTAACAAAAGCAAAGAACTCTTACACAGAAATGCATTTCCCTACTGTAAAGCCGAGCTGCCTACCTTATTCTGTGATGAATCTAGACTATTTTAAATGAATACTAACATCCTTTGGGTTGAATTATACAAAGAAAAAGTCTGAAATATCATATGAAATTTGGGGAGAGATTTCTAAGCATTTAAGTGATCCCCGAGGGCTCACTTAAGCAGCATATATACTAATGGTCCTCAAATGCTTGGCTCATTGACAAACTTCCCCCCCACACACACACCTTGATTCTGATAGCAAAGGATTTAGAAGATGCAGTTTTACAGATTTATTGAACTTTCAAAAGAATTTTCTGATATCCACGTGTGTGTGTGTGTGTGTGTGTGTGTGTGTGTGTGTGTGTGTCTTCAGATAGTCTCAAATATTATACATTGACCATGTTTCTTTGGCACAAATCTGTGTTCTCCGACCCAAAGCTGACTCCGGGTAAAGCACCTCTGCCAGTGCTCCGCCTGCCTCTCCCTGGAGTCTGGGTTCTGTGTTTGCTTTACCCACGGGAGGGGTTGCTTCTCAGAACCTGCCATAAGGCAAGTTGCCTAACTAAGTGCCGAGATAGATCTGTGGTGTCTCTTAACATTTATTGTGTACCAGTGCACTAACATTTTGAGATGAAAAAGGAATCATTTGAAAACTGAAAATCTATAACTTATCCAAAAAAAACCCCTTCAAACCACAATTGACCTTCATAATAATAAATGCAAGCTGTCGTATTTGTCAAATATGACAAGCATGGGCCTAGTTTTAAACAGGTTCGCAAGATCAGGCAACCTGTCAGCCAGACCTGCACCTGCGGAGATGGGCAGAATGAGCCGCAGTGAATCCTGGGTGTCATCACCAAGCAGTTAGGTATTGACTGAGGCTAATAGCAAGGGGTAAAAAGAGACCAGATCAAACACTCAGGAGGTGCCATTTCATTGAGCCTAATTTATAAGGAATAGCAACACAGCAGTGATCCCTAAATAGCTGCGTCCCTGTACAAGTAAATATATTAGGCAGATTCACCCAAAGCATGAATAGCACAGATAAGCTCAAAAATGCTTTCCTATTTGACACCCATGACATTATTTCACTATGTCTACCTCCAGTTGACAAAGCAAGTAAACATGTACAATTATAATGATAATGTGGCAAATTTCAGAAGCTGAATCTGACCAAAATACCCTCAAACTACATGCTGAGGTCTGAATATTCCAGTTAGGCTCTATGTATTCATCTAGTTAACTGAAATATTGTTAAACATTTCTCAATTGTGCTCTAACCCTACACCGACTTACTGCTCTATTTAACTAAGTGCTTGCTGATTTATTTTCTCTGAAACTGGCGACTCAGAAATAGCAGCAACCTTTAAGGAATTTTTAATGGAGCTTAGCTCCCAAACATGTAAGCTGATGACATGCACGCCACAGCAGCGTCTGGCAAGCTTGTAGAGATTCTTAAGTACAGCCTTCCGGAGAAGAATATACACCCAGGGGTCTAAGATCTGATTCCATGTCGCCATTCGGAGGGCAAACAGAGTTGTTTCACACGTTTTCGGATAATTATTTCCATTTATTCCAATATTGGCCATTGTCACCTAAAGGAAAAACAACACAGAGAAATCAGTTGATACAGAACATTTTTTCACTCCTATAGTTTTTAAATTTAACCAGCTGTGCTACAGGACACTCTTTCTACCACCCACAAAAATGATGTTATTTTGCTAAATACTAACAAAAAGAAATGTATGATAGCAGAAACACTGATGTAGACATTTGAATTCTTTGAATTGAAATTGACATCAGAACTACAAAAATGATAACTTCTATGATAAGTTAAATGTGCACAAATAGAATGGCCCAAGAGAGTGCAACATTGATATCAGTACTTGTACATTGTACTAAGTAAGTGGTTCATTATTTTTATTCATTCGGTTATTTCCAGAAGCACAACTAGTCATCCGAGAAGCAAGGCTAGAGTGTTGTGGCATCAGCCTCATTCCAAGCAACCTCCAACTCCTGGGTTCAAGCAATTCTCCTGTCTCACCTCCTGAAAAGCTGAGACTATAGGTACCCTCCACAATGCCCAGCAAATTTCTCTATTTTTAGAACAGACAGGATCCTGGAGCCTTGCACTTGCTCAGATTGGTCTCTGAACTCCTGAGTTCAAGGGATCCTTCTTGATCAGCTTCCCAGAGTGCTAGGATTGTAGGCATGAGCAACCGTGCCTGGCCAACACAGAGAAACATTTGACCATCCATTACAAGAATCTGGTATTTTAAGGAGCTTTAAATGTTTCTAAATTTTTTAAAATAACAGCATCCACCAGTGAAGAATCCCAGGGTGGTTTATCGGCACTTAGGTTGAGCAGGATCTTATAGGCCATGCAGACCCTTTGAGAAATGCTTCTTTCCCTCAGGGTTCATTTCCTGGGGAAATAACATACCAAAATGAAACCCTAAACATTCTGTAGCTAAACGATATAAAAATAAAAGTGGCATTCCCTGCACACTAGTACCTGTGTCAGATATAGACTCTTCTAACACTGTCCTCCAAATTATGTAACAGGATTGAAGAAACACACCTAATGAGTCCAAGTCCTCTTACAGAAAAGCAGGGCCAAAACCTGACTGCCAGGTAGATTTTCTTTATTCATCAAATATGTGTCAACCATCTGCTGTATGGTAGGCCTTAGGATATGATGGTGAACAGACCAGACACTGCACCTGCCTTCTGGAATTTACCATCTGTTTGTAAGAAACTTTTGTTGCTGTTCAAGGATGAACGAACATTTCTCTTGCCTTACAAGTATGAAATGTATGCATCTCTATTGACGATTAAGTGGATTCCTGGGGATCTCACAGCCCAGCCAAGACATAGCTCTGTCGAGAAGGGAACAAACATACTCAGTATAATTGCATGAAACAGTAGACCCTGTTTTACAGATGTGCAAATTTGATGTGCCTGATGGACACGGCACACACTTCTCTGATTCTCCTCCACCCTCTGCAGATAGTGTTGTGGTCACCAGCTACGAAAAGACATTGAGTTCTCCTCTAAGGGAGCCCATGGCCCAGGCTTCTCTCCATAACACCAAGGCAGTGCCCAGGTACTCAGGGTCACGCTCTCTCCTGCTCTCTCCGCAACCCCAGCCTTGAAAAAAGGTTATTCCACAGCCCAGATTGAGAGGAACCCTAATTGTTTAACTGCCAAGAAAGATGTGGGGGACTATTTCTGAAAAGCAAATATCATTAATGTATTTTTGATAATAACGACATTGATAATAGCGTACTATTGATGATTCAGGACAACCCAAGTATCGAACAAAAGACAAATTACAGTATTTTCACATAATTCAGTATCAACCCGTAATTCAATGTCAACTTTTGAAAATCAAGTTAACAGACTATGATTGTTGGATGCAAATTGAAAGATAAAATAAGCCCAAATATGTGATTTTGTGCATCAAAAAGCCCTGGGGTATATATCTGTGTTTTCATTGGTTAATTCTAATAATAAGCTATGAATCTACAGAAGATTTCTATTTGCTCCTGTAGTTTGTCTATAATTTATTAATTTTTCAGATAGATCATGTATTGTTTTGTGTGTATGTATCTTTTTCCCCCAAGAAATGTGGAAAGATACTACTTAGATAAAGAATTGGAACTAAAAGTAGATTATTTATGTACATGCATGTGGATGTGAAGGAGGCCACACTGGAAGTACCAGAGAATTACTTGGAAAACCGAATCCCTAATCAAACTGGCAGGAGACTTACAGGAGCTGAGTCCCATAAGAATGTCTGTAAGCCAGATCCACAGGAGCCATTGTCCCCAAACTCAGGCGATAGTCACCTCATTAGCCTGGAGAGCGGTTTCCTCTGAGAGCCCCACCCAAACTGGCTTTCCAGGTACCTGTGCACAGATTCTCATCACACACAGCCTTTCATTCAGTCCCTAAGAGTTACCTAGAATCCAGACCTAAGGAAATATACCGTGGAACCTCCGTAGCTGACCACCTCTCTACTGACCACCTCCTTAAATTGACCTCCCATTGACTGCACTTATACTCAAACATGTCATTTCAGTAGCCCTAGTTCTTTATGTTGACCACCTCCATGTGTTGACAAGTTTGTTACCTTCCCTTGGGTGATCAACTTCCAGAGCTTCTCTATGAGTTGTTTTCTAAAGTATCTTCCTTGGGACCTTGGCACATTACAGTTTTTCATCATTGTTAATGACCAGAATTCTAAGTAAGACATGGAGAGGCCCACCAAGTATTTGAATATCCTATGGAAAAATTAATTAATTCACCTGACACCTCTAGACACTAAATACTAAGAGGGAAATAATGAGTGAGAGAAGCGTATAGGACAGAGAAACTACATTCATTGCCAGGTTGCAGAGAGCAAAAGGAGTAGGAAATACAATAAAATGTCCACTCCTTTGGGCCACCACAAGCAATGCAATAATATTAATTGTTAAGGTCAACAAAATTCACGAACCTGCCAGGTTTATTCATAGATCACATAGCCCATGTTTCCTAAAGTTTTATTCTGGAAGTTATTCCATCATCCCCTGCCCTATTTATGTATCTGTTGACCATAACCAGGACTCCAGGGGCCATTTGCAATTGAAAGCAATGGTGAATTCAAAGATTATGCTTCTGTTCCTATGAGTAGTCATAAAAATAAATCAATAGCAGTGAATGGTTTTTGAGTGTCTGCTGTATAATAAAGCCAAGTAAAAGGTGCCAAAGGCAAGTCTGTTTACTACTACATGATCACAGATGTGATTGTGCAGTTTTTCCAGTACAGCAACTAGATATTCAGTCTGAATTTCTCCTTGGCACTCCTTTAAAAAAAAATTAGAGTGACTATATCATCAAAATCCTTTCTGGGGAAAAGTCCAAGTTCTTTAGAATTTTATCAACATTCATTTTCATGTGAATAAAATCTATGAAATTATACATGGTTCACATATGTTATTGAAGCAGATATTTTCACATGCAATTCATCTCACTCCAAGGAGTGGGTCATCCTCCTCTCTGTCATGATGGAAGACTAGTTTGGGGACAGGCTCTTTGGGGAATGAATATGTACACAGAAGTGCAAGTCATTGACTTACAAGTTATTGCCCCTTATAACATTATCATACAAAAACTAATCTATACGTTTAGTGCTTGAATAACCACAGACATAGAAGGCTAACTGTGATTAAGTAACAGCAATTGTGCCTTACTGTATAATGAAAAAGATTCGTCTGGAGGCTTCGCCAACAGATTACGCCATGAGGTATCCATGTTCAGAGAAGTTTAATTTATGTGTTAGTTGAGATACTAGCAAGCCTAAAACTATGTATAAATAATTAATTTTGAAATGTCACAGCACCTATGAGTATTTGCAAATGATAGATTTCATTTCAATTTAACTTCAATGCCAAATTGGGAAAAGTCATACTATACTGATAAAATGCTAAATTCAACTCATGTAACAGGTTACTTTTAGAATTAAATGTATATGCAGTGATTTAAGTCTATAGATTTTATTCTTCAAATAGAATATTTTAAATTTGCAATAACTACAAGAAACTTCATAAAAAGGAATTTATTCTGTGCAACTCCAGAATAATATGCTTTTTTAAAAAACTGTAAAATCATAAAATGTACGGGCTCTGACAGGATATATTTTTTCAGCTGTGAACTTTTCCCATACCTACGTTGGTGAAGAGAGACAGTTATAATGCTGCATTTGTTTTCTATTTGTTGAATACTGTCCATGGCCTGTACTTTGAATTACTACAGTTGACTGCCCAGGGGCCCTGAAGTTTATTTGCTGAATAATCTCACCATGATTGCCCAGGAGAATAAAGAAAGCTTTCACCAGAGTGGGAGATGCTTAGAGAGGCCCTTGCCTAGAGGAACAGAGACCTCAGAGCAACCAGGCTCCCAGAAGGAGAGCCTTGGAATCTGCAGGGATGTGAAGAGACTGGCTTTTCCTGGCTCCGGCCTCCCTTGGCTCTGGCCACTATCTCCACCACGGAGGCAGTAGGAGGGACGGAAGGAGACAGCAGCGCAGAACCGAAGCTCTGACAATGCCTCAAGAAGCTCTTTTCTTGTTCCCATCAGATTAACACAGCTATATTCCCCTTGCCCTGGGGACAGTCAGAGGAGGATAAGGCAAGAATAACCAAGCAAGGTTTACACGTCTCCAAGTCAGAGGGGTCCAGGAAACTTAGTCCCAATTTCCCAGCCCAAAGCTGGATCTCCCATAACTGATTATGTGCCCATGTAATCACCACCAGCACAACCCAAGTTCCTGTGAGTAAAAGCAGAAGCATAATCGAAGGGGTTCTGAGAATGGAGGAAAACAAAACGCACTTCACTTATGCATACACAGCATAGTCTACATAACTTCCCATGAGAAGATAAAATCCCAGATCTTACAAGGAGACAGGGTTACTTTCTGTCACCTAGTCTTCTTCACAAAGAAGAAATTCCTTGTAGATGTCATTTGGTATCCGCTGTGAAAACTCGGCACTACTCCAGAGGGAATTTTTTCTATTGACCTTATGAGTTCTTTTATCAGGGGTTAAAATTTACCTGACATATCCTAGTTTTATTCTCCAGGGACTCGTGGAATAAGTCCTCTTATTAAATGTCACCCTCTCACATGTTTTAAAAATACTAGTCTTTTGTATTTATCCATCCTTCAACTGCTCTTCACATAACATGATTTGCAAACCTCTGGGTGCCTACCTCTTAGACTCATTTTTCATTTTTACTTTAAAAAAACACACTGGTAAGAAATGACATTAACACTCTACCCATGGCCCAGTGAACACAAAGCTCAGGGGAACGACATTCCTGTGATTTGGACAAACTGCTCCCATCTGTACCCTGGGACCCTGTTAGTGGCTTTTCCTTTGCACATTCCCTTGGGAAATGATCCAGGCTCACAGGCCATTCCAGGAAATCAGCCTAATAATTTCACTCCAGGATCCTGTCTGTTCTAAAAATGAGAGTAAACAGACCTTCACGTTCCCCTGCTTATTTTTCAAGTTATTCCAATACTTCGATGTACAGATTATATAACTTTTTATACATGAATATGCAGAGTTACAGCCATATATCTGCATGGCCTTCGCTTGAGGCTATAAATATCCAACCTGGAGCCCTGGACATCAAGCCTGAGCCAGCCGCACACACGTGCTGCTGGGTCCACTTTCCTGAAGCCTCTCGAATCTGTGCCTTGCTTCCACTGCCCTCTCTTATTCAGCACCATACACTTAAAAACCAGAATTATATCACAAGCTTCTTATTGGTTTTCCAGATCCTATATATGTATTTATTTTTCTTATTTTGACTTGTTCATTCTAGTTATCAAATATTACGTAAATGCAAAAACACGTCCCTGTCCTTCCCTCACTATGAATGGCCTGTCTAGTCTAAATCCTGCCTTCCTTCCTACGCCGTCTCCTCCAGGATGCCTTCCCAGATCTCCCTCAGCTCAGTAATTGTTCATTCTACACTCTCATCGTGCTCAGCACTGCTGCTTCAGCAGTAACAGACACAGCAGCAGTGTCACCTGTAGAACACACCATAACGAGGTCATGTCAGCAGAGGTGTGACAGTCCCTCTTACTGCAGGTGTCTTCAGGTAGGAGCCACATCCATAACTTTCTCAAGTCCTCCTCCTCTACTTCATACAGGATAATTCAGAAGGGAGTAACAGTGGAAGTGGGAAACACACGAAAAACAGGTGGTTACAAGCACAAAAATCAGGAGGGTTAGGCAGAAAGCAGGCCCGACAGATGACAGGTCTAAAGAGCCAAGAATTGACAATAAGAACCAAAAGAAAAACAAAAGAAAAAGAAGGCTTAAGTGAATTTTCATTTCAAGGAATGCCTCGAACTCTTTGAGACCTTAAATCTCTAGTCGGCCTCTTATGAGTAAAGAATCTGGTGAAGTTAAAGCGTGTTTTAATTTTTCTAACTTTCTCATGGTGATAAAGCAGATATCTCCCCAGAAGCCTTTGCTGTCCTTATTGAAGATGAGCAGAGCAGGTGGAGAGAAGGGAAATGGATGCAGAGACACCACCTGGGCCAGATCTGACATGTTTGGGAGCTTGGGATAGGGGACGTGTGAGGTGCTGCAACAGAGATGTCTCTGCCTTGGGGACTTAGTTAAAGGACTTTTGCCACCCCTGCATATTCTCCCTAGTAGGTTACAGAGTCAACCCTGTTAAATCAAACTCACTGACTCATCAATGAGTTTGATTTCATGTTAAAGACGCTTTGGCCCACCTCCTGATACTGACTTTGACTATGCCTGTCAGTGTGGGACACCTCCAGCCACAGGGGCAGTGCAGGAAGCCCAGCCCCACTGAGAAAGCATGAACACAGTTGGGAGGGTGGAACCTTTCACCCCAGTGTGTGTCTTCAGGAAATGAGAAAAGGAAGGGTGAAATCTGGGTTGGTACCCTATCAATTTCAACTCATTTCATCCTCAGAAAAACCCCAGGGTAGTTGCCATTTTTCAGACATTGCCAATAAGAAAACCAAATCACAGAAGAAGTTACCTTGCCCAAGTTCACATATGCGGCAGACAGAGACCAGTCTACATGGCTGCAAATCACTACCTCTTCCCCAGCAGTGAGACCCAGCATGGTATGTTACATTTATGAACAAGATGATAAAAATTAACAGTTAACAGTTGTTACTTGCTATGTGCCCGGTACCATTTTAATATTTTACATCTATTGTCTCATTTAATGCTGTTAATGCCCTTGAAAGAAGTAGTATTATGCCTTCTTGATAAAGAAGCAGAGGCGTAGAGAGGTTAACTTGCTCAAGGTCACCCAGCTACAACGCAGCAGAGTCAGGATTTGAACAGAGGGAGGCAGTGGGTGCCAGCCTACTGTGCGGCCTCCTTGGCACTGGCAGATCTTATTGTTAACTCTCTGTTACTAGTTCTGCCTGCCTATCTCTTGCTCCACATCTCTTGTGCTCATAACACAGATATAATTGGCAGGAAAACCAGGTGAGTTGGGCACCCTGTAAGGGTGAGTCCTTCAGAAGGACGCTTGTCAAAATAATGAAAGGACAGAGGAGCGCTACCTGTCCAAGAATGCAAAGGTAATTTTCAAGAAGCATTAACTCATGAATACATGTATAAATGATAAACAAAAAAAGCCAATGTTCAGTATTTTTTCTTTTGCTTCCTTTTTCCTATCTACCCCATAATGAGTGGTGTGATTTTAACTTTATGAGTCTCTTTACTCTCATCCTTTACCCTGCTCTTCAGATGTCATTTTACACCTGTTATTTATTAGTTTTTAAGCTAAATGTACATATTTAACTAACTGTTACCCTTATTCCATCATTTCTGCTCTTTGGCAATGACAGAAATTTAAAAAATTAGTAGGCAAAAAGTTCAACGTTATATAAGAAGAAAACACATGCATGAAAATATACATTTGTATATATACTGTGCCTTGTTACAAAAAGAATTTGAGGCAGTTTAGTTTACATTTAACACCATTGTAAACTCTGAGCCTTTTCAGTTATTATTGACATCAAACACACAGTTAGGCTAAGAAAAGTTATGCTCCAAATATTGGCCATGATAGATGCAAAAGCTATTTTTACCCCAATTGAGAAAGGTTTATCTAAAATATCATAAGTAATCATTAGCCTGTCATCTATGAGAACATGAGAAAAGAACTAGCTGGAAATTAATAGTAATATTGAAGGTGCATGGTTTCAGGAACAAAAGACTACTCTATTTGACTCCTAGCAACAAAATTTTAATAGAAAAATCAGATTGTACTAGTAAGGTGTTTCAGTAAATCACCTATACTTTTCCAGAGAGTAATTTCCAACTAGAACCACTGGTTTATTATTATAGTAGTTTGGAAAATTTTTCCAAAGCATTTTCAAAGTGGTAGTCTAATAACTTATTTTTTAGGGAGAATTTTTTAGTGAAAAAGTATCCCTTTAAAAATAAAGGATATTCATAAATTTTACAGAAATTTACCAACCTTAAACTACAGATAAAATGCAAAGTTCCATGAAGAGAAACAAATTGAAACACTCAGAGCACACAGCTAGAACACACAGGGAGGAGATGGGCCAGAATTAATAATCAGCATCTCCTTAACTCCAAAGCCTAATATGAGCACACTCAACAACAAAAGGTCAGCCCTGGGTGATCATCCAGTCAATTTAATTAAAAATAACTCAGTTTCATGGTGATACTGAGTCAATCGGGTTGTTTAGTCCCAAAACTAAGACAATTTGAGATGTTTTTCTTTTAAATTTCTGAACCTTAGTCTTTGGAGTTACAGTTTTCATTTTTCTTCACCATATCTAAGCAAATGGAAATGCATCTTTCTTAGTTGTAAGTAAACGTATACTAGGTAATAACATAACATATACTCTATCTAATGACCTAAAATACTAGTCTCAAAGCTTGGTTCCAAATTCCTTTTCTCTACAAATCTAGTGCCACCACACTCCACATGATTTTCTCTCAATAATTTTCTACGTATTCTCCATACTTCAAACGTGCCATGGCATGTTTTGAGGGATCCAGCGACATTGTTATGTGCCATCAATCACCGCTTCCCTAAGACCACAAAAAGGCTATCATTTGCTGGTATATTTGCATAATACTGATCATCAAAAATTCATAGTAAATTCTTTTGTTAGTTGAATTTCCAATTAAGAGTCCATCAATCATTGACTAATAATCAAACAATTTTACTACAGTATGAAAACTTGCCATCTTTATGACACTTAAACTTTCAAATGAGGATTCCCAAACATCCAGTTTTTTTAAAAAAGCAAGTATTTTTAGCTGATGTTCTTTCTTAAAAAAAAAAAAAGAATGCTACTCATTATGGATTGTTTTATCTTATCTAAAAATTCAGAGTTGTAGCTTGAATTATACCTGCTGCCCTTGTGGCTGAAGTCTACGGCTTGTGGTAAAATATAAGGAAAAACCTTGAGAATTTGTTAAGGTGGTCTACTAGGAAGAAAACGTCAGCATGCTGACTATCTGTAATTTATATATCATGCATCATAATGCCTACCAGGCCCAGGCAGACCTGCCTTCTATGAAATAGGTGGAGTCCTCCATATATTATGGATAAGTCACAGTTAGCTCTACCATGAGCACAGGTGCGTTCCATCCCTTGTAATGAGTGACTATAGCCCACCTCCAAGCTGTCTTCTTGATTCACTATTGGCCCACATCTTTGCTCCACAAAAGCTCCTCATTCCTGTTACTCTCACTAGTCACAAAGGTCCTGAGAGGGAACCTCTAAGCCTTCAGAATTTCCTAGGTGACAAGAGTGTCTTTATTATTCATGACGGATGCCTTGAACCATATCTAAGTTTATACTAATAAGGCGACTCAGGGCATACTTGAGATAATTTCCAGATGGGAATTGGCCATGCTTGAAAGACCAACCCTATAATTAGAGCATTGAACTGCATGATATCAGCTTGTCTTACAGAGTGAATTCAACAGCATGGTCAATGATTCCATCAATTAGGCCTATATGATGAAGCCCAATTAAAGACTGGAAACCTAAGGCTCATGTGTGCTTCCCTGGTTGGTGATGCACATTGATGTAATGGGATGAGAAAACATGCTAAGGACATGGATGGTTGGTGTCTGGAACCTTCCCAGACCTAATCACATGAGTCTCTTTTTTGGGCTGCTCTTAATTTACATTCTCTGTAATAAAATTGTAAATGTAAGTATAAAGCTTTTCTGAGTTCAGCAAGTTACTCTAGCGAATTATCAAACCTGAGGAAGGAGTGGCAACTCTTGAATTTGTGGCCAATTTTTAGAAGTGTATTTTGAGAATTCCCAAACTTGTAGCTGATGCTTAAAGTTAGGGCAGTCTTGGAAGGGACTGTGCCTTTAATCTGTGAAATGTGAACTAATTCCAAATAGTTAGTGTCAGAATTGCTTTGCAGGTCCCTGGCAAGGAGTACACCTTTGGTAATGGCAGTCTCACAAAGGTTAGATGAGGCTGAAGGCGGCATGGCAAAGCCCGGGGCTGCTTCAATTCATGCATCGTGAGATTCATGGGCCATGTTGGAATTGGGGGTTGGGCTGCACTTTCATATCATTAAGAAGCAGTTGGAGGATATATGTGTACTTTTGTTTAAGCCAAGGTGGTTTTCTAAGGTCAAATACAATATAGTAATAAAAATAAAATAAAATAAAAAACCCACTAACACCGAGCTACAAAAGTCCAAAATCCTGACAGTCCTGGTGTCTGGTTTGCATCTTAGAGAAGAACTGACCTTATTAAACACACTCAGATTGGGAAGCACATCATGAGGAAAAAGGTTGTATACGCCTAAAATGGCATTTATTACAAGTTTATGGAAAAGAAATCAGTATGAGGAAAAGATCAGAAGTTCAAGGAAGGACAAAGAAAAAAAAGAAAGTTTACAAATCCGCAATTAAATCAAAAGACAAGAACTGCATTTGTAAAAGACACTCAAGGCTCATACTGGCAGGTAAGGACCTGCTCTGCTACACCCAGGGAGCACCAGAGACTACAGCGCCTCTGAACCCAGCACGGGTTTGGTCAAGAACTTTCTTCCCTTAGTCATTTGTCACAAAGGCTTCCCTTTAATCATTACAGAGATTAAACACAGATGAAGTTTCTCAGTAACGCTGTCCCTCGGAAGGCCGTGGGCACTCACTCACAGGGTTCTTTTGTAACAGAGCTGGTATTATTCATGCCCTCCCAAAACAAACTATAAATTCCTCTGGAGTTAGAATCCATTTTAATCACATTTATATACCTGTGTAGCACATGTGTGAGCACTCATTGAATGTTTTCTTTCATTACCACTGAGTTTCCTGGAGTACCAAATGGAATGACAGTGATAACAGTAATAACAACAATCATGCAACGTCTTTTACCAGATACTTGCCAGATCACATGAAAACTGGGCGAGAGCTGATTCAATCAGCGATATGGTCAGTATTACTGTCTGTATTTTACAGAGCTTAAAAGTGAAGCTCCCAAAGATTTTTAATAATTTGCCAAAGGACACACGGCTACTGTGTTCAACACACTCAGGTAGTTAGAAACCTCTGCATGCTACAATAGGATCTATAAATTCATCTACTTATAAGGAGAGCCTCAAATATAGACAAATAAGATCGGTGCTTTCCTCTCCCACAGATGGTTACAGTCTAGTCAAATGTGGGGGAGTCCCCAGGGATGAGGAAGTTCCCTGACACAGGTAACACGAATCAGGATTCCTTGGCAAGACTAGGTGCCTGATAAATACTGTAGGTAAATGCAGAACCCATGTGGGAGGCCCAGAATAAATAAATGTCAATCCTGGGAATAAATGTCAATCCTTTCTTCTTAGGAACAGAGCTAGAGAATAGTTAAGCACCTTAATTCAGAAAGCACCTTGATTCAATTGTCCTTAATTCAGACTTTTCTGAAGCTATTTACAATAGAATCATCTCTCATTTTCTCAAAGATTAACTTCTGAAGAGTGCTCATTTTTTTTAAATATTTTAAGACCTGGAGAAAAACTTTGCAAAATAAAATGATATGCGCTGTTCATGTTTCACACAGTTTAAACAGTGGAAGCTGTGATGTTAAAAGTGAAAAAATGTTTTTTTTTATTGTAGAATCTAATGCTAACTAAACATCCCAAACAAGGGATGTCTAAACTCCTAGCCCATGGTCCATTCGAAGTGTAACATATATTCTCCTATAAATTGATGTATATGTGTAGCTTTCATACGATAATAATAAAAGCAGTAACGGCTACATATTCCTCTTTTATATTACAACAGTTATTAGGGAACTTCAAAGCTCATTTCTCTAAGGTCAAGAAGCCATTTGCAACTAAAACAGAGTCAACTCAGTTTTTTTGGTGTAGAAATGTAGGCAAAACCAAAACCAAAAAATTTAACAATAATAAGAGTAATAAACACAGCCCAAAAACTTTGTCTCAAGTGAAAGAAAAATGCAGATAGACTCAACCAAAGGAATGCAGTGAGTGCCACATGCTCTTTGCTAAATCAGAGAGAGGGCAGACTGAGATTATTGAAATAGACTGATTACTGAAATAGACTAGAAAAGGTATAACTATGTTTTCATTAAAATTATTGTTATAAAATATAATTATATCTTATGCCATAAGGAAACGTATGTTGCAAGTATTTTCTTTGTTACTCACAAGCTAATTTTTATTTAATAGTGATCTCTTATTTGCTTTACTTTCCAGTATAAATTATAGAAAATTAATCTACTTATTGGTTATGCATCAAATGAAATGTCCAGCAAAAGACTTTCTGCTGTATCATGCTTCATTATAATCCCTTCTTTACCCAGCAGACAAAGTGATTTTTTAAAATGATGTATCATACCTTTTCTTTTCCTTGTTAAGAAAACCTCCAACACCCTCCAAACATGTTTGAATCCACATTCACCATGGCCTACCAAGTCCTAGAGACTATGAGACTCTACAGTCCTTGGGATCTTCAAATCCTGGTACCTTCCCCTGAGCTTCCCTTGCTGCTGTTAATAATGTTTCCTGTGTCCCTCTTTACAGGAGGGTCATCCCCACCATTGGCTTTCCCCTTGGCCCAGCCACCCTGCCCCAGTATCTTCCAGTGGCTGGTTCCTTCCTGTTACCCAGGGCCAAGTTTATTGTGAGGACATCCTTGACCATTCAGTCTAAAACAGCCCCAGTACACACCCAGTCACAGGACTTACCACTCTTTAAATCATCCTGTTAATTGACTTGTTTACTTACTATATCTCCTTCTCCACACCGCCTCATGCCCCTGCAGCCATCACCTTCAGAAGAGAAGGGACATTGCCTGACTTGTCCAGGACCTTAGATCTGACACCTGGAGCCATATCTGACACAAGGAAGGTGCCAGGAAGTACTGAATAATCAAATGAGTATTTCTAAACATATGTATGTTTATGGATATTTTTTAATTGCTTTTTGTGGTGAATTTTTACTAAGGCCACTTATCTTTGATTCTTTACAAATCAAGAACTATAGTATCTACCAGCAGCTATTATGCCTGGATAGGACCACAAACAGCAGAGTCTAGATAGCAAAACCACCAGATTTTGCAAGGTGCTTGGGATAAACAGGTTGTTCAGTGAGGAACGAAATTTTCAGGATAAAAGTTTGCTTCCTTGATATCAAAATTCTGACACCCTCTGGCTTTACTCAAAGCCTGACTGGTCCCCTCCCAACACTCAGCAATGACTTCTCTCCCCAGCTTTTTATGACAAAAGAGAAAAAACACTTCTCAAAATCTGTACAAAATCAAGGTTATTTTTAACACTCAATGCCAACTAACAAAGCTGTCATTTATTACAAATTTAGAAGTTTTAAAATGACTCAGATAAAGGGTGGCACCTGTGGCTCAAAGGAGCAGGGTGCCAGACCCATGTACCAGAGGTGGTGGGTTCAAACCCTGCCCCAGCCTAAAAAAAAAAGACCCAGATAAATTTAGATTGGTGACAGGAGAAGGCAGGAGAGTAAGGACACTGTCAAGGCCTTGGGAGGGAGAAGAAAATTGAAAAAAATTTTTTAAAAGATGATTGAAGACATCCTTTCTAGGATATTTGCTCTAATATTACTCTTAATCAGGCCTGAGTCAGGATAGCACCACCGTGTCAAAAAAATCTTTCTTTTATTCATGTTTATCTTTCTCCGTGAATCACAACCAACTGAGTATATTTGATTTTTCTTCTTATTAGTGTGTTCTTCCCCACGAATTTTGATTTAAATCTGAACATCATTTAAGTAGAATTTCAGACATAATATATGGTCAATGATGTGCTATTCATGGTACTAAACACAAGTGTTTATCCAGTGTTCCAAGATTTACACTTTGGTTAAACCCTCTGAAAATATATGCTCATGTCATTTCAAATGTTTTCCGAGGAATTATACAATGGAAAATGGAATGAAGATGCAATGGCTAACATTGGTGAAACCCTAACCCTAACTTTGAGCCTTGTCTGACACACAGTAGGAACCATGTGAGTATTTTTTACATTGATTCATTAATTCTTATGTTATTAAAAAAATCTCTACATAAGAACTGTAAATGTAATTATACTTACACGTTAAAAAACATTACTCCTAGGAGGGGAAGGAGGAGGATGGGTGGAGGGAGGGTAATTTGTGGGACCACACCTACAGTGCATCTTAGAAAGGTACATATGAAACTTACGAAATGCAGAATATAAATGTCTTAACACAATAACTAAGAAAATGCCATGAAGGCTATGTTAACTAGTTTGATGAAAATATTTCAAATTGTATATGAAACCAGCACATTGTACCGCATGATTGCATTAATGTACACAGCTATGATTTGATAAAAAAAAAAAAATTACTCCTTCATTTTCAAAAAATAACATTTTAAAAATAAAATCCTTATGTAACATTCATATGTATCTAATGACCACAGCTATAAGGATGTTGTTCTATTCACTAATTGCACTTGTGATGAAAGGATTCTAAAGGATGAGCTATATTTTCCTTGAACCTTTCCAAGCAGTGTGCCAGGCACCACAGGAAACAGAGCAGAAACATCTGACACTCGCTTTTCCACTAGGGAGCTCCCTATCCTCTCAAGAGATTAAATAGTCACTAAACAAACATGACAAATTCTAGGATTATATAGCGTTATTAAGATATTTTGTCCGTAGAAAGATAGATAAATGCAAGATAGAATAATCAGAGTTCATTTCATGGAGACTATTACAAAAGTAAAGACAAGTCAAGAATTTCAGAACTGCAATTTCTTTAACAAAAAAAAATGCGGATTTGAATCAGAGTAATGTGCTATAGTAACACATTCTCCCTAGAGAGAAGATTTTTAAATTCTAACCACATATACATGTGTCTACGGTTTATATCAAGCCATGTAACTTGGGCATTTTATTTAAGAAACTTTGGATTTTCTACTTTTGGAGGGAAAATGTTTAGTTACTTAACTAGCAATTACATGTGAGTATTCTGATTTTACTTATAACAGCAATATTTATTAAGTTGTATTGAACTTTCTTAAAGTCATGATAGCATGTTAATCTCCCCCCTTCTTTGGGCTGGGTGGGAAGGTCTGTCACGGAGAAGGGAGGGGCCTACAGCTGAGTTTCTCTTCCTACTGACCTTAAAAGAAGCCTCCTGTTTCCCACAGATTACTGACCTTCAGAAGACCAAAAAATAATTCTAATTCCAAAAGGGAGAATTTCATCCTTCAAGCTATAATATTTTACAAGTGCTTTGGAGGGGAAGAAGTAGCAGAGAACTCGCTCAGCGTTTTTGCTGTCCCCTGCCTGAGTGCACAGGACATCAGATGCATCACTGCAATGAGGATTTTTAACTGGTTGCTGCTTGTCTCTTCATGCTGTTCAGTAAATAAATAATCTCTGGGTGAGTTGAGTTGATTTGAATTTGAGATTTTGGTAACCACATAAAACAAACCCAGAAGTCCAAGAGAAAGGTTGAACCGATGCTGTGGTTACATTTCAATGTCAATTCCTGCTCCACAGGGGCACTGGAGACAAAAGTGTTGCTACAGGTGAAACAGTCATTCATTCATCTTTACAGCCCAACACGGAATGGCTTGCAAAATAGACCACATGGATACTCATGCTAATCTAAAACTATTTAAATAAGCAGATCGATTTTTCTATTGTGACCATCTAGCTTACAAGGACAACCTAAGGTGGGCTATTAGGAGAAAGTTAATAGCACACAATGGAATTGACTCCTACACAGACTGCTGTCTTCTGCATTAGTACGTATATATATCTTTATAGAAGAACATAAAGACTAAAATGTATCAGAAACTAATTCTCTGTACACTGCAATGAATATGAGTATAATGGTAGATATATCCATCACTTCTTTTTCTTAGTAATTTGAAAATAAGTCTTTAAACTAGGAAATGAGGAATAAGAAGGCATTCATATTGTTCCTTTTATATGCGACTTAGTCCAGCTTTCCCTCATAGATGCATTCATAATTTAGGCAGATCCAGAGGATATGCTACGTTGGAGGAATATTATCAGAAGTTTCCTCCCAATGCACAGGTCTTGAGCAATTTACCAAAATTTGACAGCCCTAGATGAGGGATAGGAGATTACAGACTCTGAGATTGGGCAGATGTACCTTTAAAAAGGGGACTTTAGCCCCAATCCTCCGTCCACTGACTGACTCCCTTTTAATGCAACTTCACACTGCTTAAATTAGCACAACCAAAACAGCTACCAGAATACAGACAGGAGAATGTAAGTAGGAAAGTTACTCCCCACGTTGCATTTTTCAAAGTCAGAATTAATGTCAGAATTCTGGAATACCAACAAAGAGGTATGGAGGGGATGAGAAAGAAGGGAAGAAAACTTTCCATTTGTTCTGTTTAAACAATTCAATGATACTGTGTTATATTCACCAGAACCCTACTTGTGTCGGATAGGCTCCATGCAAACTAGCTAAAGATATTTTTCTTTTTCTTTTTTACAGACTATCTCACTCTGTCACCCAGGCTAGAGTGCAGTGGCATGATCACAGCTCACTGCAATCTGGAACCCCCAGGCTCAAGTGACCATCCTCCCTCAGTCTCCTGAGTAGCTGGGACTACAGGTGCACACCACCACACCCGACTAATATGTTTTATTTATTTATTTGTGTGTGTGTGGAGATAAGATCTTGCTACATTGCCCAGGAAATTCAATACTATTCAACAAAGATGCAGGTCAACATGACTTGCACCAATGAACACATGAATAAAATGTGGTTAACTCACACAAAGGATATTATTCAGTTACTGAAAGGAATGATGTGATACATGCCACAACATGGATGGACTTTGAAAATATTACGCTAAGTGAAGGATGCCAGGCAGGAAAGGCCACCCATTGTAAGATTCCATCTCTATGAAATACCCAGAACAGGCAAATCCAGAAAACCAGAGAGTAGATTAGTGGTCGCCAGGAATTTCATCGAGTGACTGCAACTAGCTATGGGGGTTTTTTTGAGCAGTTGAAAATGTTCTGTAGGAGAAGGTGGTGTTGGTACACAGCACTGTGAATACATAAAATGCCACTGAATCATACGTCAAAATGATCCAAATGGTAAATTTTATTGCACATGGATTGTTGTCATAATAAGAAATGAACAATATACTTACTAATACCAGTGCTTTCTTGTAATGAAAGAAAATAAGATTTTATTTGCAGTAGAAACATAAGCTTTAAAAATCTTAGAATAAACCAAATGCAGCACACTATTATGAAAAAAATTTTAAATTTTTTATTCGAAATGTAACTTTGATAATAAGAGAGATAAATCATGATTGAGAAAAGGAGCATACTATATTGTAATTGATAAATGTAACTGTAGTCTAAATAAAATGTAAGGATGATGATAATTGTAAGTAAAACTAGAGATAGATCATCAGGATGGGATTAAGATTTCAGAAACATCAAACCACACATAAGAATTTTATATAGAGAGTGGAGGAGCCAAGATGGCGGTCTGTAGCCAGCTTTCTGCAGATGCTCCCGTCCAGAAGGAGAGTTAAGGGACAGAAGCTTAGCAAGAAAGCCAACAGTTTGGAGCTGAGCCAAGAGACAAGGTCGGGGAACGCATATCAACCATGCTGGAGTGACCTGCGACTCCAAGGATACAAATAAAAGGTACAGACCACATCACCAAGCAGACGGGAGTCCCCTCCCCCAAGAAAACAGCTCACAGTATATGCCATACCTCCATACAAACAAGCGAGCAGAGTTCAGATGTCCTCCTACTCTACCCCACGGGAGAGACCCTCTAAAAACTGGACATCCTTCCCCTACAAGGGTGCCATGGCACTCTCCTGCCAGGCATAAAGCTGTATAAAACTGTATATATTCTCTACCTGCAAGTTGGAGCTCCTGGCACTCCCCTCCAC
The DNA here is from genome assembly GCA_963573935.1 of Arctocebus calabarensis. NCBI lineage: Eukaryota > Metazoa > Chordata > Mammalia > Primates > Lorisidae > Arctocebus > Arctocebus calabarensis. The sequence goes on along the minus strand of CAUYON010019844.1, from coordinate 4,490 downwards.
TCTCACCCTGAGGTCTGGAGGTCTGTCCCCCACGGAGTCCAGTTTCTTGGACACTTTCTCGAGGGGTGTGGACAGGGTGCCAGTTGCTGCTGGTCTGTGCTGTTCTCCCAGCTCGGGACGGTGAGAGGAGAGTAAGCCGAAAGGTGGGTGGCCAAAGCAGATCAAAGCTTTGCTAAATTTCGGTCACACCTGGCCCTCGGGGGATAACAGCTGAGACAAAGGGCTGAAGCTCACAGACTGAGTCAGGACTATTAGCAGCCCAGCGTCTCTTCCATAGGGCAGAAATTCTGCGAACTAGTTCTGTTCTATCAGCTTTTTCATCTACTTTACATCAATCAGGGACAGGGCTAGAACCGAGTGAATTGCCCCAGCCCCTATCAACTACCCAGGTTGTCAGGCCTCACCTCCCCCACTGCCAACACTGACATAACTGGTGGACTGGCTGAGGAGGCACAGAGCCCTGTGTGACCTAGGCAGGTGCAAACCTCTAGAGCATCTGCTCATTGGAGAGAACTGGACCACAGCCCTGCAGGGTTACCAGAGACTGGGTGCGACAGAGGGGCAAGGCAGGGAAAGAGGCATCAACCTTCCCAGGCTAATTTACTGGCTGGGGGGGCCCTCCTGAGCTTACAGAACCCTGGAGCGAGTTATACTAAAGCTGCCAGCAGACTTCTGCTGTCTAGTCACCAAAGACTTTTCAACTCTTTGATTTGAGGTTGGTACTGGCTAGGACAATTGATTGGTACCTCTTCAACTGGGCCAATCACCCGAGGACTTACCAATGCTGTACACTGGGTGTGTGGTAGTGGGAAGGTTTGATTTTCCTTTCCAATTATTGTGGAATTGTTGTGGGGAGCATGGTGACCTAACTGCAGGTTTTCCTCCACAGCTCAGAATCCAACACAGAGTAACCAATTCTCTAGGGTAAGACAGAGACCAGCTGAAAATAAAACAGAGCCACTTAACCCCACCACATCAAGAAGGCCCCCAGTTACGCAGGCAGTAGTAAAGTATGGGTTGGCAAAACTCTAGGGGGAAATGTACAAACACCAGTCCCAGCTTACAGGCAAAGGAAAGACTGGTCAATCACTACTCCTTGAACCCCCAACACAACTTATCCTTACCTACTCACCCAGCCAAACAGTGCAAAATAAATATGGGGTGGAATCAGCGGGAAAACTCTGGAAACATGAACAACCAGAGTAGATCAACCCCCCCAAGGAAAAATTTGGCAGACACAAATGATGATCCTTTGCATAAAAAAATGGCTAAGATGTCAGAAATTGAATTCAGAATATGGATTGCAAACAAGATCAATAAAATAAAGGAAATTTGGGATTAGAAATTCTGGGAGCGGCTCAGCGCCTGTGGCTCAACGGGCTGAGGCGCCAGCCACGTACACCTGAGCTGGCGGGTTCGAATCCAGCCCGGGCCCACCAAAACAACAATGACGGCTGCAACGAAAAAAAATAAAAATAAATTAAAAAAAAAAAAAAAGAAATTCTGGGAGCATTTCAAAAATTGTCTCAAGAAGTCAAGGAATTCAAAGACCAAATGACCAAAGATTTTGACACATTGAGACAAGAAGTTGCAGCCATCAAAGATCTGAGAAATACAGTAGAATCCCTCAGTAACAGAATGGAGCAATCAGAAGAAAGAATTTCTGACATGGAAGACAAAGCTTTCGAACATTCCCAAACCTACAAAGAGCTAGAGAAATGGAAGGCCAAAATGGATCATTCTCTCAGACAGCTCTGGGATAACTCAAAGAAAACCAATATTCACCTCACAGGGATACCTGACAATGAAGTGGCATCACAAGGCCCAGAGTCTCTTCTTGATGAGATTATGAAAGAGAACTTTCCAGACATGCCAAGAGATTCTGAAATTCAGATAGCAGACATTTTCAGAACCCCAGCACAACTCAACCCAAATAAGACATTCCTGAGGCACATCATAATTAAGTTCACTAAAGTTAATATGAAAGAGAAAATTCTGAAAGCAATCAGACACAAGAAATCTATTACCTATAAGGGAAAGAATATTACAATAACTGCAGATGTCTCTGATCAAGTCTTTCAAGCTAGAAGAGAATGGGCATCTACTTTTAATCTCCTAAAACAAAATAACTTTCAACCCAGGATCCTGTACCCAGCTAAACTGAGTTTCATCTATAATGGAGAAATTAAATGCTTTAATGACACCCACATGCTGAAGAAATTTGCTATAACTAAACCAGCTCTCCAGGATATTCTCAAACCTATCCTCCATAATGACCAGCGTAATCCGCCACCATAAAAGTTTTCTCACCCAGAAACTTCTTACCAAATGCAAACTTCCACAGTAACAAAAGGATTAAAAATGTCCACTAGATTTTCTACAAATTTTCTACAGATTTTTTAATATGTTCTATTACTGTGAATGACTTAAATTGTCCTCTAAAGAGGCATAAGTTGGCTGACTGGATACAAAAACTCAGGCCAGATATCTGTTGCATACAAGAATCTCACTTTACCTCAGAAGAAAAATTTAGACTCAAGGTGAAGGGAAGGTCATCTATATTCCAGGCAAATGGAAAACAAAAAAGCAGATGTTGCGATCTTATTTGCAGACACAATAGGCTTTAAACCAACCAAAATAAGGAAGGATGAGGACGGTCATTTCATATTTGTTAAAGGTAATACTCAATATGATGTGATTTCAATTATTAATATTTATGCACCAAACCAGAATGCACCTCAACTTATAAGAAAAACTCTAATAGACATGAGTAACTTGATTTCCTCAAGCTCTATAGTAGTTGGAGATTTTAACACTCCTTTAGCAGTGTTGGAGAGATCCTCCAAAAAGAAGCTAAGTAAAGAAATTTTAGAGTTAAACTTAACTGTTCAACAACTGGATTTAACAGACATCTACAGAACATTTCATGCTAATAAAATTGAATACACATTCTTCTCAGCACCCCATGGAACATACTCCAAAATTGATCACATCTTAGGTCACAAGTCTAACCTCAGGAAATTTTTAAAAGAATACAAATTATTCCTTGCATCTTCTTGGACCACCATGGAATAAAAGTTGAACTCAATAAAAACAGGAATCTGCATACTCAAACAAAAACATGGAAGCTAAATAACCTTATGCTGAAGGATAGATGGGTCATAGATGAGATTAAGAAGGAAATCACCAAATTCTTGGAACAAAATGACAATGAATTATCAGAACCTCTGGGATACTCCAAAGGTAGGCCTAAGAGGGAAATTTATAGCACTGCAAGCCTTCCTCAAGAGAACAGAAAGAGAGGAAGTTAACAACTTAATGGGACACCTCAAGCAACTGGAAAAGGAAGAACATTCCAACCCCAATCCCAGCAGAAGAAAAGAAATAACCAAAATCAGGGAAGAATTAAATGAAATTGAAAACAAGAATTATACAACAGATCAATAAATCAAAAAGTTGGTTCTTTGAAAAGTTACAGATAAACCTTTGGCTAACCTAATCATTAAAAAAAAGACTAAAATCTCTAATTTCATCGATCAGAAATGGTACAGATGAAATAACAACAGACCCCTTAGAAATTCAAAAAATCCTTAATGAACATTACAAGAAATGTTACTCTCAGAAATATGAAAATCTGAAGGAAATTGACCAATACTTGGATGCACACCACCTTTCTAAACTTACCCAGAATGAAGTGGAAATGTTGAACAGGCCAATATCAAGTTCGGAAATAGCATCAACTATACAAAATCTCCCTAAAAAGAAAAGCCCAGGACCAGATGGTTTCACATCAGAATTCTACCAAACCTTTAAAGAGGAACTAATACCTATATTACTCAACCTTTTCCAAAATATAGAAAAAGATGGAATACTACCCAACACGTTCCATGAAGTGAATATCACCTTGATCCCTAAACCAGGAAAAGACCCAACAAGAAAAGAAAACTACACACCAATATCACTAATGAATAATGATGCAAAAATATTCAATAAGATCCTAACGAACAGAATCCAGCAACACATCAAAAAAATTATACACGACACAGCAACCCCCGCCCCTGGGTGCTTCTGCGGTGACTCCAAAGTTACTGCCCTGCGAATTGAGAGGACACCTTTACAGCCATAGCAACCGACCCCCGGGAGCTAGTGCGGTTGGAAGCCGCCGCCCGCCCCTCGAATAGGAACACACCACTGCGACTGCCGAGATCTGCAGCGACTGAGAGGCCCCTCCCCCGCAGTCACTACGAGCCCTGCTCCTTTGCTCCCCTCTCACAGCAGATCGTTGTTGCCGGACTGGACTACAATTATATATACATATAAGAATAATAATATTTTCGAGATTTTTGTGTGTGTGTGTGAATATCCTTTTCTTGGAGGCGCTATCAACAAATAACTCTTTACTTCACTTTCTTAGATTATTTTTATTACCTCCTATTCTCAACTGAACATTCTTCTTCCTCTCCCACGTTAATTTCTTTGTTCTCTCTCCC